>NW_025570570.1:0-10908 GCF_020424385.1 Procambarus clarkii | reverse complement strand
TGTTAATATGGGAAGACACAGTGTCTATGCTTAAGGCACAACTCTCCTAAACACGAGAGTGAAGTATACAACTTTAGAACACTTTCCCACCAGGAGACTCGAACCCTAGCCAGCACAGAAGCCTTCCAGCAACTGGCATAACAGGTACGCCTTAACCCGCTCCACCACCAGCTCAGACCCTTAAAAGAGATGGTAATTTCGTAGTATTTAAATACACCAAAGATCACCACCTCCCAAGAGCACTAGAGCAAGTGAGGGGTCATTTAGACGTTTATTGCTCTTGGGAGGTGGTGATCTTTGGTGTATTTAAATACTCCGAAATTACCATCTCTTTTAAGGGTCTGAGCTGGTGGTGGAGCGGGTTAAGGCGTACCTGTTATGCCAGTTGCTGGAAGGCTTCTGTGCTGGCTAGGGTTCGAGTCTCCTGGTGGGAAAGTGTTCTAAAGTTGTATACTTCACTCTCGTGTTTAGGAGAGTTGTGCCTATATATATATATATATATATATATATATATATATATATATATATATATATATATATATATATATATATATATATTTAGTTAAAGAAATAGTTTTCTTCGAATTTGTTTTCCTTTTTTAATCGGGGGATTTGCATGGAACGTATACTCCTTACTGAATGTTAGCCTAACTAAAATGGTGCCACTTTTGACAGAAATTGGATGACATCCACTTCAGCCATAGGTGGCAAAACTTTTGACTTCATTTTGTTCAAGTAAGTAATTTACAACTACAAGCTGGTTCTACTCATTCATCAATTTACATGAAACTTACATTTTATATGTAGATTTTTGAGCTCTAAAAATGTATAGATTTTAAGTCTGTAAGTCCATTTATAGATTTTATAAATATTTATATACATAATTTTGTTGAATAATTTTATGTAGGGGGATAAATCTTTTCATTGGTAAAACTAAACATATATTGGATAAAAAAGTTTTGGCAATCACTATATTATATGCTACTGTGAGTGCTGAGTGTCATAACAACGATTTCTGTTGACACTTGTGTTTGAAGAGAAAGATTTCAAAACGGTGAGAATTCGTCGAAAAATATGTTTTAATTTTTTCTCGATATCTATTTAGGTTGCGATGCTGAAACTTTGACCAGTTGGAGCCGGCTTCATATGCAACTAGTCAATACAGTTCGACAGAAATTAAGGAGTTTTGAATTTTCAAACTTATGTCCCCTAAGTGCAGTGAGAATTACATAAATGTGAATTAAAAGAAACAGCTACAGTGGGAACGGTAGCAAGAAAATAATTCTATAACTAGGGGATTTTGAATACTTGAAAATAGGTTGGATAAATGAGGACCCATAATATGGGTGATGAGACATGCAGAACAAAACTGGCAGACTAGGGTGGAAAACATTTCATGAAGCAGCATATTACACTCCCGCAGTGTCGGTCGACCAAGGTCGACCTTCACCTTGGTCGTATGAAGCAGTACACATGTGAACTGTCGACCTCACTTCATCTCTGCTTCTGCTTCATCTCTCGTCTGTCAGTCACCGGTACTTAATCATCTCCCAGAACAGACTAGAAAATGGGAATATTAATTAATGGGAGGATCAACTGTTTTAACTCGGAATAAGGATCATCGATGTCGCCGAGGGTCATCACACTGTTCATTTAGACTACTCTCTAAGATTCTCTCTGGAATGACAGTATTTGCTATATTTTTCCATTTTAGATCCCGTAAGTTGAAATCACCAAACAAGATGACGGTGGTAGTGACAGTTGTTGCGCATATGGTGTAGAGGTAATGGCATGGGTGGCAGTGGTAGTCATTTAGCCAATGTTTATTTTATTCAATAATAAACTACAATTAAAAGTTATCTCTAAACGTTCATCATTCCCTATTAAGTTAAAAATGCATCACCTACTTTCTTTAAATACAAATAACTGACAATACTTTATCAGCTGAATAGGGGGAAGGCATTTAACTCTATGTTCCTTGCAAAGGCTAATTATGAAGCTATTTGTAACCCTCATATGACATGATCTACATATTTTGTTTTCATTAGCGAATCCTAAGAGTGTGTTAATGCCGTGAAGATGTTACAATTATGAATATTGTGTGTAATGAAGATGTGGCCCTGTACTTTATCCAGGGACGCCGAATACCTCAGTTTGATAGAAATAAAACAAATGCAATAATGTAAAACACTATAATAAAGGAAGCTACAAGTGTCAGTTTATAACTACTTACCTGCTGCCGTAAGTACCGTCTCATGAAAAATGCGACAGCCACCGTATACAACACGAAGAATGACCCCATCAAGCCTCTTGGGTAACGATCTGTAATTATACAACAGAAGCTGATCACAATGCATTTATCAAACCATCTAAGTAAATAGAAGACTATACATATAAATACATAATGGAGGTTGATGCCCTTATGTGTTAATCAATCATTGGGCACATACCTCTCTAGGTTACTTCCTCGTCGAGTGCAATTTATGACACCCCTCAATCATGGAGACGAAGTTTATCGGAGTACAGATACACTTTGACCCACTTGTTGCTCGACGCTTCATATCGGCATGTAGACCCATCCACATCACTGCATTATTTGTGGAGATGGTCACCAAGCTTTTTTAAAATCTTATATATATTTAAACTGAAACAGGCGATTTTTGCTTAAAGCTTAAGGAATGAAAATATTAAAAAAAAGAGTGAACAGAAACCCTTGGCATCTTGGCCTTCCATCTTCCCTTACTAATGCTCAAGGATTTCGTCCAGCATCTTGACTTCCATTGCTCCATATCCAATACATTAACTCCACTCGCTCTTGTAAACGGCTTTACATCCTTCTTGTCATAATTTTTAGGTGATCAACCAAGGCCGGCCATTATTTTGAGGTCTGACGGACCTGACAGTACTCACACCACTCCTTCCAAGGCATCCACCCCGACACCCGGGGTACTGACACTTCTGTTACACACCATAATGTGAGGGATGAAGCACACTCGGCTGCCTCCCACTCTCCACATTACTCTCACACACAGCATAAAGGCCGAGAACATGTGGACAACGACACATCCGCATAATGGGTCCCCTACACTGTGCTCTCAAAACTTATAAAAAATTAAGAAAATTTAATTTCTTCTCATTTTAATATAAAGAGATGATATAACCTACATGGGAAACTATAGTGTCCTTCTTGATCCACCAAACTTAAACACTTAGAGAACCATTACTTGGTTCATTACCTTTATAGAACTGAAGAACCTCCATGATTGTCTTCCTCTTCTATGTCTTCCACAGACACACCAACGACCCATCCATCACACTTACTCCATCACCAAACATCCTCACTGTTAAGGTGACCCATGTCTCTGGTCACTGTTAAGGTGAGTAATGTCTGGTCACTGTTAAGGTGAGTCATGTCTCTGGTCACTGTTTAGGTGAGTCATGTCTCTGGTCACTGTTAAGGTGAGTCATGTCTGGTCACTGTTAAGGTGAGTCATGTCTGGTCATTGTTAAGGTGAGTCATGTCTCTGGTCACTGTTAAGGTGAGTCATGTCTGGTCACTGTTAAGGTGAGTCATGTCTCTGGTCACTGTTAAGGTGAGTCAGGTCCCTGTTAAGGTGAGTTATGTCTCTGGTCACTGTTAAGGTGAGCCATGTCTGGTCACTGTTAAGGTGAGTCATGTCTCTGGTCACTGTTAAGGTGAGTCAGGTCCCTGGTCACTGTTAAGGTGAGTCATGTCTCTGGTCACTGTTAAGGTGACCCATGTCTCTGGTCACTGTTAAGGTGAGTCATGTCTGGTCACTGTTAAGGTGAGTCATGTCTGGTCACTGTTAAGGTGAGTCATGTCTCTGGTCACTGTTAAGGTGAGTCATGTCTCTGGTCACTGTTAAGGTGAGTCATGTCTCTGGTCACTGTTAAGGTGAGTCATGTCTCTGGTCACTGTTAAGGTGAGTCATGTCTCTGGTCACTGTTAAGGTGAGTCATGTCTCTGGTCACTGTTAAGGTGAGTCATGTCTCTGGTCACTGTTAAGGTGAGTCATGTCTCTGGTCACTGTTAAGGTGAGTCATGTCTCTGGTCACTGTTAAGGTGAGTCATGTCTCTGGTCACTGTTAAGGTGAGACATGTCTCTGGTCACTGTTAAGGTGAGTCAAGTCTCTGGTCACTGTTAAGGTGAGTCATGTCTCTGGTCACTGTTAAGGTGAGTTAAGTCTCTGGTCACTGTTAAGGTGAGTCAAGTCTCTGGTCACTGTTAAGGTGAGTCAAGTCTCTGGTCACTGTTAAGGTGAGTCAAGTCTCTGGTCACTGTTAAGGTGAGTCAAGTCTCTGGTCACTGTTAAGGTGAGTTAAGTCTCTGGTCACCTATGTCGAGCATAATGCTCTGCCGAACGCTACTGGCGCTGGACATAATGCTCCTGATGCTGGACATAATGATCCTGATGGTGGACATTACTACGCAGACCACTCCGGATGCTGGACATATGGCTCAGCCGACCGCTCCTAATGCTGGACAAAATGATCCGCCGACCGCTCCTGATGCTGAGCATAATGCTCCGACAACCGCTACTGTCTCTGGACATAATGCTCTGCTAACCACTTCTAATGCTGGACATAATGCTCCGCCGACCGCTCCTGATGCTGAGCATAATGCTCCGACAACCGCTACTGTCTCTGGACATAATGCTCTGCTAACCACTTCTAATGCTGGACATAATGCTCCGCCGACCGCTCCTGATGCTGAGCATAATGCTCCGACAACCGCTACTCTCTCTGGACATAATGCTCTGCTAACCACTTCTAATGCTGGACCTAATGCTCTGCCGACTGCTCTTGATGCTGGACATAATGCTCTACCTACCACTTCTGATGCTGGACTTAATGCTCCGCCGACCTTTCTTGATGCTGGACATAATGCTCCACCGACCGCTCTTGATGCTGGACTTAATGCTCCACCGACCGCTCTTGATGCTGGACATAATGCTCCGCCGACCGCTCTTGATGCTGGACATAATGCTCCACCGACCGCTCTTGATGCTGGACATAATGCTCCACCGACCGCTCTTGATGCTGGACATAATGCTCCACCGACCGCTCTTGATGCTGGACATAATGCTCCGCCGACCGCTCTTGATGCTGGACATAATGCTCCACCGACCGCTCTTGATGCTGGACATAATGCTCCGCCGACCGCTCCTGATGCTGGACATAAGACTCGCCGACCACTCCTGATGCTGGACATAATGCTCCGCCAACCACTTCGAATGTTGGACATAATGCTCCGCCGACCACTCCTGATGCTGGACTTAATGCTCCACCGACCGCTTCTGATGGTGGAAATAATGCTCCAACGACCGCTCCTGATGCTGGACATAATGCTCCGCCGACCGCTCCTGATGCTGGACATAATGCTCCGCCGACCGCTCCTGATGCTGGACATAATTCTCCGCCGACCGCTCCTGATGCTGGACATAATTCTCCGCCGACCGCTCCTGATGCTGGACATTATCCTCCGCCGACCGCTCCTGATGCTGGACATAATGCTCCAACGACCGCTCCTTATGCTGGACATAATGCTCCGCGGACCTCTCGTGAATATCCTGCGAGCACCATCAATACCCCGGGAGCTTTTCCTCACATTCAACTGTCCTCATTAAAGAGCACCATAATATAAGTTGGATAACTCTAAATTTGCTGTAGACTTGGGTAACAATTGGTTTGTGAACTGGATTATTGATTTCTGAAACAAAATGTTTCAAAGGAAGAATAAACATTTACATATAAATGACTTTAGTAAGGTATAAAGAGGAGCCGTCTCACAGACCAACAGACCTTCTGAAAATGTCTTTATTTTTGTTTCTATGTTTTACTGTAATGAGTTCCCAGGAGCCTGCCTCCTCCTTGCTGATAATGGCCAGCTGGATGTTGCCTCCTCCTTGCTGATAATGACCAGCTGGATGTTGCCTGCTCCTTGCTGATAATGGCCAGCTGGATGTTGCCTCCTCCTTGCTGACAATGACCAGCTGGATGTTGCCTCCTCCTGGCTGATAATGGCCAGCTGGATGTTGCCTGCTCCTTGCTGACAATGGCCAGCTGGATGTTGCCTCCTCCTTGCTGACAATGGCCAGCTGGATGTTGCCTCCTCCTTGCTGACAATGACCAGCTGGATGTTGCCTCCTCCTGCCTGATAATGGCCAGCTGGATGTTGCCTGCTCCTTGCTGACAATGGCCAGCTGGATGTTGCCTGCTCCTTGCTGACAATGGCCAGCTGGATGTTGCCTCCTCCTTGCTGATAATGACCAGCTGGATGTTGCCTGCTCCTTGCTGATAATGGCCAGCTGGATGTTGCCTCCTCCTTGCTGACAATGACCAGCTGGATGTTGCCTCCTCCTGGCTGATAATGGCCAGCTGGATGTTGCCTGCTCCTTGCTGACAATGGCCAGCTGGATGTTGCCTCCTCCTTGCTGACAATGGCCAGCTGGATGTTGCCTCCTCCTTGCTGACAATGACCAGCTGGATGTTGCCTCCTCCTGCCTGATAATGGCCAGCTGGATGTTGCCTGCTCCTTGCTGACAATGGCCAGCTGGATGTTGCCTGCTCCTTGCTGACAATGGCCAGCTGGATGTTGCCTCCTCCTTGCTGATAATGACCAGCTGGATGTTGCCTGCTCCTTGCTGACAATGGCCAGCTGGATGTTACCTGCTCCTTGTTGACAATGACCAGCTGGATGTTGCCTGCTCCTTGCTAACAATGGCCAGCTGGATGTTGCCTCCTCCTTGCTGATAATGGCCAGCTAGATGTTGCCTCCTCCTTGCTGATAATGGCCAGCTGGATGTTGCCTGCTCCTTGCTGATAATGGCCAGCTGGATGTTGCCTGCTCCTTGCTGACAATGGCCAGCTGGATGTTGCCTCCACCTTGCTGACAATGGCCAGCTGGATGTTGCCTGCTCCTTGCTGACAATGGCCAGCTGGATGTTGCCTCCACCTTGCTGACAATAGCCAGCTGGATCCCAGCAAACACAAATCATCTACACA
Source organism: Procambarus clarkii (assembly GCF_020424385.1). NCBI lineage: Eukaryota > Metazoa > Arthropoda > Malacostraca > Decapoda > Cambaridae > Procambarus > Procambarus clarkii. Next base: position 3,881 of record NW_025570570.1, on the reverse strand, counting down.
ACGTTCGCCTATCTCTTCCCATAGGTGTGGGAATGATTTGCATTGAGAATGGTGCAGGAGAGCCTTTGAGAAACTTTTACTCAAAAAATCCAAACACAAAGGTTTAATTATAAATTGTTTTTCTACAATTATTTTCTTCCAAATGTAAAACAAATAGTTTTTACATGTTTAAATATAAAATTTATGGTGTTTTTTTGTAAAATTCATTAATAAATTGTGAATGATATATATTGGCTGAGTGAAACCTTTAAAATCCATTTAGTTATAATATGAACAGAAAAAAGTAGTTTTCCAAATTTTCTAAAAATCGCTCTTTTTAACACAATTTGACTCCTTATGCATTCCACTAAACACTAATATCATGTTTAAATATATAATTTATGTATTATTCCCTAGGATAATTTATATAAATTATAAAGTTGCTGGAAAGTGGTGAGAAAGAATCTGAAAACGTTTTGTTGTCTTATATTGGCGTGTTCTTATTAACTAGAGTGAGTAAGAGTGAGCGAGAGTGGGTAAGAGTGAGTAAGAGTGACTGAAGGTGAGTGAGAGTGCCAGAGAGTGTGTAAGTGTGAGTAAGAGTGAGTATAAGTAAGAGTGACTGAGAGTGAGTAAGAGTGACAGAGTGAGTAAGAGTGAGAGTAAGGGTGACAGAATGAGTAAGAGTGAGAGTAAAGTGATTGAGAGTAAGGGTGAGTATGAGAGTAAGAGTGATTGAGAGTTAGAGTGAGAGTAAGAGTGATTGAGAGTTAGTGAGAGTAAGAGTGATTGAGAGTAAGAGTGATTGAGAGTAAGAGTGATTGAGAGTAAGAGTGATTGAGAGTAAGAGTGATTGGGAGTAAGAGTGAATGGGAGTAAGAGTAAGAGTGAGAGTAAGAGTAAGAATGAGAATAAGAGTGATTGAGAGTAAGAGTGATTGGGAGTAAGAGTAAGAATGAGAGTAGGAGTGATTGGGAGTAGGAGTGATTGGGAGTAGGAGTGATTGGGAGTAAGAGTGATTGAGAGTAAGAGTAATTGAGAGTAAGAGTATGAGAGTAAGAGTGAGAGAGTGAGTATGAATGGGTAAGGGTGACTGAGAGTGAGTAAGAATGACAGAGTAAGAGTGACAGAGAGTAAGAGTGACAGAGAGTAAGAGTGACAGAGAGTAAGAGTGACAGAGAGTAAGAGTGACAGAGTAAGAGTGACAGAGAGTAAGAGTGACAGAGAGTAAGAGTGACAGAGAGTAAGAGTGACAGAGAGTAAGAGTGACAGAGAGTAAGAGTGACAGAGAGTAAGAGTAACAGTGTAAGAGTGACAGAGTAAGAGTGACAGAGTAAGAGTGACAGAGAGTAAGAGTGACAGAGAGTAAGAGTGACAGAGAGTAAGAGTGACAGAGAGTAAGAGTGACAGAGTAAGAGAGTGAGAGTGATTATGAGAGAGTTAAGAGTGTGAGGTGTGTGAGTGTAGCAGGCCAGGGAGGCAGGATGTGTGGTCACAGGCGAGGCCTAGGCCTCGTGATCTCTAATGTTGGTTTTTATATATATGTTGGATTTTTTGTCCTGTTTCAAATTATAATTATTTAGCAGGAATGTAATAAGATATTGAACAGTATTAATGTGACAATAATATATGCATTATTTCATTGGTAATCAAACTTGTTGTTCAAAGATAATATACAATCTTTGAAGGAAACATTTTGAGAGCGCGAGCTGGCAACACTAGGCTGGTGGTGGTGAGAGAGACATATGGTTAGTTGTTCTCAGACCTTCAGTGGTGAAGGGTGTGTCCCAGCTGGCCGCCACCAGCCGCCACCCGCCGCCCACCACCAGCCGCCCACCACCAGCCGCCACCCGCCACCACCCACCACCAGCCGCCACCCACCGCCACCCGCCACCACCCACCACCAGCCGCCACCCGCCACCACCCACCACCAGCCGCCACCCACCGCCACCCGCCACCACCCACCACCAGCCGCCACCCGCCACCACCCACCACCAGCCGCCACCCGTCACCACCAGCCACCCGCCGCCACCCCCGCCACCCACCGCCACCCACCACCCGCCGCCACCCGCCACCCACCACCAGCCGCCACCCACCACCAGCCGCCACCCGCCACCACCCACCACCAGCCGCCACCCGCCACCACCCACCACCAGCCGCCACCCGCCACCACCCACCACCAGCCGCCGCCACCCTCCACCGCCACTCACCACCCGCCGCCACCACCCACCACCCGCCGCCACCCGCCACCCACCACCAGCCGCCACCCGCCACCACCCACCACCAGCCGCCACCCACCACCAGCCGCCACCCGCCACCACCCACCACCAGCCGCCACCCACCACCAGCCGCCACCCACCACCAGCCGCCACCCGCCACCACCCACCACCAGCCACCCGCCGCCACCCGCCGCCACCCACCGCCACCCACCACCAGCCGCCACCCGCCGCCACCCGCCACCCACCACCAGCCGCCACCCACCACCAGCCGCCACCCGCCACCACCCACCACCAGCCGCCACCCGCCACCACCCACCACCAGCCGCCGCCACCCTCCACCGCCACTCACCACCCGCCGCCACCACCCACCACCCGCCGCCACCCGCCACCCACCACCAGCCGCCACCCGCCACCACCCACCACCAGCCGCCACCCGCCACCACCAACCGCCACCCGCCACCACCCGCCACCAGCCACCAGCCACCGCCACCCACCACCGCCACTCACCACCCGCCGCTACCAACCACCACCAGCCGCCACCCGCCACCAGCCACCACCAGCCGCCACCTGCCACCACCAGCCGCCACCCGCCGCCACCCGCCACCCACCACCAGCCGCCACCCGCCGCCACCCACCACCAGCCGCCACCCACCACCAGCCGCCACCCGCCACCACCCACCACCAGCCGCCACCTGCCACCACCCACCACCACCCACCACCAGCCACCACCAGCCGCCACCCGCCACCAAACACCGCCACCCACCACCGCCACTAACCACCCGCCGCCACCTCCCACCACCAGCCGCCACCAGCCACCGCCACCCACCACCGCCACCGCCACCCGCCGCCACCACCCACCACCACCACCCACCACCACCAGCCGCCGCCGCCGCCACCACCACCGCCGCCACCACCCATCACCGCCGCCGCCACCACCACCCACCACCACCGCCGCCGCGACCACCCATCACCGCCGCCGCCGCCACCACCCACCACAGCCGCCGCCGACACCACCGCCACCACCCACCACAGCCGCCACCACCACCCACCACCACCACCCACCACCGCCGCCACCACCAGCCGCCACAAGCCGCCACCGCCCGCCACCAGCCGCCATCACCACCACCACCACCACCAGCTGCCACCACCACCAGCCACCACCACCACCAGCCGCCATCACCGCCACCAGCTGCCACCACCACCAGCCGCCATCACCGCCACCAGCTGCCACCACCACCAGCCGCCACCACCAGCCGCCACCACCAGCCGCCACCACCGCCACCACCACCTGCCACCAGCCGCCACCACCACCTGCCACCAGCCGCCACCACCGCCCGCTATCAGCCGTCACCGCCCGTTGCCACAGTCGCCACCGCCAGCCGCCACCAGCCCCCCCCCCCACCGCCGATCGTCACTACCCACCACAGCCGCCGCCGCCCGCCACCGCCCGCCACCGCCCGCCACCACCCACCACAGCCGCCACCACCCACCACCCGCCGCCACCACCCACCACCACCAGCCGCCGCCGCCACCCACCACCCGCCGCCACCACCACCAGCCGCCGCCGCCACCACCACCCACCACCACCGCCGCCACCACCCCCACCACCAGCCGCCGCCGCCACCACCACCCCACCACCACCGCCGCCACCACCACCCACCACCACCAGCCGCCGCCGCCACC
>NW_025570569.1:0-53190 GCF_020424385.1 Procambarus clarkii | reverse complement strand
TTTCTTCCCCAATATTAAATACCTGAGAGCTTCTCCATCTATCATCATTACGTCTTAACAGTATCTTGAAATACTTAACATTCCAAAATCCCCAAGTCTTGGACATCTTTTGAATTTTATAACACATGGTAAATTTTTCCAGTATTAAAAAATATTTTTAATTTCCTTCACCATGCAGCACCGGCATGGAACCCGCACCATATGAAGAATAAAACCAAGATTGACAAAGTACAAAGGTTTGCAACAAGGCTGGTGCTAGAGCTATAGGGGTTAAGCTACGAGAATAGGCTTGTGAAACTATATCTCATAACAAAGGGGAATATGATGACAACATACAAGATACTGAGGTTAAATAGATAAGGTGGACAAGGATAGCCTCTTCAAATTGAGAGAAAGTAGGACAAGAGAACACGGGTAGAAGCTGGACACTCAAATGAGCCAAAGGAATTTCAGGAAATACTCGTACCGAGTACGGGTATTCAACAAGTGGCATGACAAAGTAGTTGTTTTTTACCATGTCGTAGCTCAGTCGATTAAGGAAGCGTCTGGGATCCTCTCGGACGTAGATTCGAACCCTCGTCACGGCCCTTATGGATTTCTTTTTTTTAGTTGTGGAAGTCCCCCTCCATCTACAATTTTAAGGCCAGATTCGACAAAGAATTTGAACGTCAGCAGTGCTAAAGTATAAAGCAACAGGTACAACAAGGCTGGTATACGGGGCGTGAAGAGCTAGAGCTCACTCCACCGTCGAGACTGTTAGGCAAGTACAGGGGCGAGGGTCCCGGGGGGGGGGGGGCCCAACCACCAGCCAGGCCGGGCACCGCTCCAAGCGTGACCCCGACCACACAGATGAGGTGGGGACAAGCACCTCTCCCTGTGGCTCCTTGACCTCACACCCTGTATTTCATCCCACCTCCATCACAACATTTACTCGTATGCCAACCCGCTCCAAGGTTCATACTCCCTCGCTCTGGCCTCAGGCAGAGTAGGTGGGATATTTAGCAAGTTTATTCTGGGCAGTAAATAATACTCCGATAAAGGACGTTTTCCATAATGTCTATGAATAGTTCACCATTTGGCACGTAGCCCTTATTATGTCATAAATAATGCGACGATAAGGGCTATTTTTTGAAATATTTATCGCCATTCATTAGGTGTATTTTATGGAAAATCGGCGCTTATAAACAGCACGTTAAACAAGACTAATTTTTCTATAAATTAAACTACAACCTGTAAAAGACGCAAGAAGGTGTTAAGACGAGAGGGAGGGAGGGAGGGAGGGCGTGGGGCTGAGCTCATACTCACGTCTTGGTGACTCACCTGGAAACGAGGAGGAAGGGTGGAAGAAGAAAGAGGTAAAAGGATGGGGTTGATAATGTGACGAACAGGGAACATGGTAAAATGAAGTGGGGGACCAAGGGCTGTAAATGTAAGTATGGGGCCGGGGGAGCTGGGACATATAAAACAACGGGGGATCTAATGGTCGGGAATATGAAGAGTTCTGGACCTAGGGATAGGTAATATGTAGACAGGCCCCATATGTCCGGTCCCTAGATCCTCCCATCATCATATGCCAATCCTTATGCCATCTATTCATCCATTCACCAGCCCCTAGGCCCTCATCCTTATATCGCAGCCCCTAGGCCCTCATCCTTATATCGCAGCCCCTAGGCCCTCATCCTTATATCGCAGCCCCTAGGCCCTCATCCTTATATCGCAGCCCCTAGGCCCTCATCCTTATATCGCAGCCCCTAGGCCCTCATCCTTATATCGCAGCCCCTAGGCCCTCATCCTTATATCGCAGCCCCTAGGCCCTCATCCTTATATCGCAGCCCCTAGGCCCTCATCCTTATATCGCAGCCGCTAGGCCCTCATCCTTATATCGTAGCCCCTAGGCCCTCATCCTTATATCGCAGCCGCTAGGCCCTCATCCTTATATCGTAGCCCCTAGGCCCTGTTCATGATATACCCGGAACATAGTGTCCCTGTTCTTCATATCAAGAGTCCCTTATATTTCTAGGACATAGGTTCCCCGATATCGTAGTACAAGACCCAAGAATATGGGACCCAGGGCTGTGTGTATGGAAAATATGGGACTTACTGTTGGAAATATAAGGAACTGGAGGTCAACAGATAAGATAATTTTGAGTGCTAAGCCAGTATGACTATACGGCACTGGGAAGGGATACGAGGGCAATTAAGGAGCTTGAATAGGACAGAAGGAAGGAATGGTCGTTTAGGTTGACATTCAATCCCTGACTTGGACGGTCCGGGATTGAACGCCGACCTGCAAGAAGTGAGACCGTCGTTGTAACGACCATTTCAATAACGGACAAGTTAAGCTTATTAATAATGTAGACCAGATGCTGTACACAGCTAGTTGTGATTGCAGGGGTTGAGTTTCAGCTCTTTCGTCGCGCCTCTCAACTGTCAATTAGTGTACAAATTCCTGAGCCTATTTGGTTTTTATCATATCTACATTTGAAACTATGTATGGAGTCAGCCTCCACCACATCACTGCCTAATGCATTCCATTTGTTAGCTACTCTGACACTGAAAAAATTCTTTCTAATGTTTCTGTGGCTCATTTGGGTACTAAGTTTCCCCCTGTGTCCCCTTGTTCGTGTTCCACCAGTGAGTGTACTCACCTATTTGTGCTTGCGGGGATTGAGTTCTGGCTCTATAGTCCCGCCTCTCATCAGTCAATCAACTGACGTGCAGGTTCCTGTGCCTACTGGGCTCTATCATATCTACATTTGAAACTGTGTATGGAGTTAGCCTCCACCACATCACTGCCTAATGTATTCCACCTGGTAACTACTCTGGATGTGTGTGTGTATGTGGGGGGGGGGGGTTAATTTCCAGTGGAAAGCGCCAAGCCATTACGACTTTATAGCACTTGGAAGGGATCAGGATATGGATTTGGGATGGGACCAGATGGGACCAGAGAAAGGAATGGTGCCCAACCACTTGTGTGGTCGGGGATTGAACGCCGACCTGCAAGAAGCGAGACCGTCGCTCGACCATCCACCTCAACTGTTGGATTGAACGGTATTAATCCTGAAACAAATAAAACATACTAAACGTTTTCGTCTTGAATATTATACACCAAAAATCAATGATAACCACTTAGTTCTGTCGAAAGACTTTTTCATACATACCATCCGTCCCATCCCAAAATGATTCCAAGGACTTTTATTACCTGGTTGATACCTGGTTGATGGGGTTCTGGGAGTTCTACTCCCCAAGCCCGGCCCGAGGCCAGGCTTGACTTCTGAGAGTTTGGTCCACCAGGCTGTTGCTTGGAGCGGCCCGCAGGCCCACATACCCACCACAGCCCGGTTGGTCCGGCACTTCTTGGAGGAAACAATCTTGTTTCCTCTTGAAGATGTCCACGGTTGTTCCGGCAATATTTCTTATGCTCGCTGGGAAGGGAAGTATGATTTCCTATCAATAGAAAATGTTAAGCCAGGAAGTGTACAAAGTATAACACTGAAATGCGGTTATTCATATAAAGCTCTGAAACTCCCATTTAAAGACTTGCTGCCACATGTGGGTGCTGAAGTCCGACCTTCGCTGTATTACGTTAGATGTATAGTGACATCTTGCTGCCCTTGCTAGAGCAGGTATTTGCTAGAGCAGGTATATATATATTTTTTGTACTTAATATACAAGAGTTCCTACATTCTTGTATAACCACTAGTACGCATAGCATTTCGGGCAAGTCCTTAATCTTATGTTGCCCGGAATACGAGCAGCCAAATCGTTCAACAACCAGGTACCCACTTTACTGTTGGGTAAACAGAGGCTACAGTTAAGGATTGACGCCCAGGAAATCCTCCTATGCCAAGATACGAACCCAGGACAAAGCGCTCGTGAAACGCCAGGCTTTGTCTTACCACTGCGCCACAAAGACTTACGATATTATTATATTTTATTATACAGAATTTTAATTTATTTCGCTTGTTTCACAGTCTCACTTTATTAAGTACTGGCCGTTTACACTGTCTTATTTCCCTGGAAATGTGTTGGCTTGCATTTTTCTCATGTATTCTAGAAGGCAAGGTGAAAATCATGAGAGCGCGCTATCCCAGTATGACGTGGATAGGATGTGAGGACAAGGAGCTGGGATATGGGAATTTGGTAAAGGTGCGATTCCCAACCACTTGGACCATCGGGGATCGAACGCTGACCTGCAAGCAGCAAGGCCGTCGCTGTACCGAACAGTCCAAAGGGATGGACGATATATTCTACAAGTAAAATTAGATTGACCTATGGAAATACAGTACATTAATGCGGGGATAAGGAAGTATATAGTAATGAGTTGGGAGGAAAGAAGTAATCCAGAGAAGGAGAGATGGAGAAAGAGATGGTTAAAGAAGGAGAGATGGAGAAAGAGATGGTTAAAGAAGGAGAGATGGAGAAAGAGATGGTTAAGGAAGACATAGAAGAATAAAGAACAACAGAAGAAGGATATAACACGCTAGCAGGAAGGGGGTGCTGGAGGACATGACCCATTACCTATTGAGGTCGAGAACATTAGTATGCTCGGCCCGGGGAAATTATCTCCGGTGAGATGGCGCTGATGAACGAAATGAATAATTGATCTGAATACTCGTGTTCTCCTGCTCAGGGAATCAATATTTATCGCCCGATGATCCAGAAAGACCCAAAAATCTAGTATTGTAATGAGACGCACCAGGAGTCTAGTTTTTTCGGCGCGCTTCAAGAAACACCCTTTCCCCATCATTTTGCCGTCGTAATATGCAGATCGCACAGCCATTCATCAGTCTGTGAAGTAAAGAGTGGTTGGTTGGGGGCTTCTTATCCTCCCAGCGCTCCCTGGCATATATGGCGGCGTCCAGGCATCACTCACACGCTCTGGGGCCCGGGCTGTAAATCACCCATCAGCCGATAGTCCAATCACTCAAGAGTCGTCAAATCGTTGAGGAGCAAACCTTTCACTGATTTATCACGCCGTGAGCCAGCTCGCATCCCGCCACACGTGGAGGGGTAGACGTGGGGTAGGGGTAGACGTGGTGGGGGTAGACGTGGGGTGGGGGGGTAGACGTGGGGTGGGGGGGGTAGACGTGTGGTAGGGGGTATACGTGGGGTGGGGGGTATACGTGGGGTGGGGGGTATACGTGGGGTGGGGGGTATACGTGGGGTGGGGGGTATACGTGGGGTGGGGTATACGTGGGGTGGGGGGTAGACGTGGGGTAGGGGGTAGACGTAGGGTGGGGGGTAGACGTAGGGTGGGGGGTAGACGTGGGGTGGGGGTAGGCATGGGGTGGGGGTAGACGTGGGGAGGGGGTAGACGTAGGGTGGGGGGGAAGGCTTACATCGCGCTACACATCTGGATTATTACCTTAGAGATTTCGAGAATCGATGTCCGCGCGGCCCGGTCTCTGACCTTGTCTTCAGAAAGACTTTAGATACATTACGTTTCTACCGAAATTGAAGGTGACTGTGAGCAACACCTTTTGTGAGGAAGATCAACTTGCTGATCGGTTTGGCTGTTGCTTGCAGCGGCCCGCATAATCACTTGTTCGTTACAATCTGGCTGATCCGGCACCTTCTGTAGGAGTTTGTCCAGTTGCCTTTTGACAACACACTTTGGCACCAGAAACATCAAATGAACATCGCGGATGCCAGTCATGATCCAAGAAGAGAATAACATTAAAATACAGTGTATAAACTATATTTTATTATTATTATTATTACTACAGAGAAAATCCGTAGGAGCATGATGAGGATTCGAACCTATGTGCTGGGCGTTGCCGGGCACATCATTCGAATCCTTATCACGGCTCTACGGATTTTCTCATTGATGCAATCGCAGTATGATTACTCTCTGTATATTATTATTATTATTATAAATTATTAAACTCGGCAACCATCAAACTCTGAACAATACAACATCACTGAACGTATTAAAGATTCACGATGGTCCGTCCTTATATCCTTATCATCTAATCCCTTCCAAGTGCTATATAGTCCTACTGGTTGTTTACTTTCTCCTAATTTCAGGTAATTATGTTACCAGAAATAATCCCTCACATCCCAGATCGTACCCCTCCCCCCCCCTTCAACTTTTATAAGCTCCGGTCCTGTACATCTTTCGTTAAAGTCCTGACAGGCGACACGTCCTCTCTCAATAACATCTTTATCAATAACAACATAACGTCAGCACTTTGTGTAGCTATCCTTAACACCTCTTGAGGGTGTTAAACACCCTCTTGATTAGCGAAGAACACATCAAGAACCAGCACACACAGTCATGTGTTTATTAGCCTAAGGTAAGATTATGGAAGCACTAGGCCTGCGCGACCATATAGCACTTGGAAGGGCTATGAGGATAAGGATTTAGGATAGTGTGGAGGAAATGAATGGTGCCCCACCACTAGGACGGTCGGGGATTGAACACCGACCTGCAACACGCGAGACCGTCGCTCTTCTGTTCAGTCCAAGTAGTTGGTTAATAGACTGCAAGTGGTAATACTGACCACAGCGCCACTCACAAACCCACACCAATTACGCAACAATTCTACTGATGTATTATGTTTTGTGGCGCAGTGATCAGCGCACTTGTGTCACCAAGTCCATTCCATCCAGCGGTCAACCCCAAAGAAGCATTCGTCAATTTTTATATGTTGTTCATTCAAAACAGGAATTTTTTCATATATAAACTATTATAATATATTAGCATATTGTGCATGTATGGGCATAGGTTAGGTTAGGTGTTTAGGTTCTGTTGGCGATTATTTGTATTTGTAGTATGTGGGTGAAGAATTTACAGCGTTGTGGTTCGAACAAAAGTCGTCAGTGAAGCACTTTTTCCGGAAGTGTTCTAATAAAATCATTTGAGAGTTGTGTTTAAACCGTTTTGCATTCATAAACAGGGGGTTTGGCTGGTGCATGGAATCACTTTTGGGTCTTTATTTGGAGGACTGGGCTGCTTTGTTTAGAGGAGGGCGAGTTTAACAGGCTCACAGCCTGGTCTCGCCTGTCTCAAAGGTCTCGGGTTTATTTCCTGAGGTGGGCGAGAAGCGTGTGGGCAACGTTCCCTTCCCAGATACCCCCGCTCACCTACCAGTAAATATGTACCCTCTAGTTAGTCAACTACTGTGGGGCTGCATCCTGGGGAAGGGTTAGTAGGTGACCCTAAGTTGACAATGATAACCTAACAGGCTCTCTGTCACCGACTATGGGAACCATACAAACGCATTACAAATGAACATAGTTGATAGTTCCTTGATGGAAAGTGCACTCACCTGATTACGAGACCTCATACCGTCACTTGTTTAAGGTCACATGATTAAACCTGAATTACATAAAAGACTGTCTACAATACATGAAAAATATGACTTAAAAATATATATTATAGAAAATATTAACGAGTTTACTGGAAGTGCGGCTTTAGACAAACCAGGTAAAAGCCTAATGAAAGTTTTTATTGCTTTTTTTTAATAAGAACAGACCGGACACCCGAGCCCGCAGGACATGGCAGGAAGAATAAAGGAAGTGTGTAGGAAAAACTACCTCGCCAATGTGTCCTCACACGGGCACTAACCCAGCCAAGACCACACGCAACTACATCACCTTAATCAAGGTAACAATTATATTTACAACAACCAGAACAACAGTTCGTTACATCATACAACAACCAGACCAACAGTGCGTTACATCATACAACAACCAGACCAACAGAGCATTACATTATACAATATATTCAGATCACTTAAACTAGCATAGAGTCAAGCTCTAAGAGTCTGAAGGGAAATACTTACTAAGCAGCATAAGTAATGCTGTATCAATAAATTATGCTTTCACATGTAACCTGTGTCTGGTCCAAGCGTCAGGAACCATCACCAACGGCTGTAACACACACGTACCTGGAAGAAAAAATTGCAATGAATAATTCCCGAAAGTATATACACTGTGAAACATGAATTTACTCCAAAATATATTATCTAAAGTTAGAAGCCAATTCGATATATACCGTTATTTGTAAATATACGAAAAACGAGTAGAATGTCGAGTCACTACATTGAGCCAATGATGCTCAAATGGCGGGGCTTAAAAGCAGTTGCTCAACCGTTCAAGCACACACACACATATATATATATATATATATATATATATATATATATATATATATATATATATATATATATATATATATATATATATATATGTCGTACCTAGTAGCCATAACGCACTTCTCAGCCTACTATGCAAGGCCCAATTTGCCTAATAAGCCAAGTTTTCATGAATTAATTGTTTTTCCACTATCTAACCTACCTAACCTAACCTAACCTAACTTTTTCGGCTACCTAACCCAACCTAACCTATAGAGATAGGTTAGGTTAGGTTAGGTAGGGTTGGTTAGGTTAGGTCATATATCTACGTTAATTTTAACTCCAATAAAAAAAAATTGACCTCATACATAATGAAATAGGTAGCTTTATCATTTCATAAGAAAAAAATTTGAGAAAATATATTAATTCAGGAAAACTTGGCTTATTAGGCAAATCAGGCCTTGCATAGTAGGCTGAGAAGTGCGTTCTGGCTACTAGGTACGACATATATATATATATATATATATATATATATATATATATATATATATATATATATATATATATATATATATATTTTGGTAGCAGTCTTTCCTGTAGACATATTTTATTAAATATGACCGAAAAAGTAAGATTAATAATTCTAACACGAATTTTCTCAATCTTTCGTACATTATGCTTCACTGTTGGAGGTAAATCAAAAATCACTTCTCCAAAATTCATTTTTATTTCTAGTCTGACGCGACACGGGCGCGTTTCGTAAAACTTATTACATTTTCAAAGACTTCACAAATACACAACTGATTAGAACTTGCGTTTCCCTGATTTTATATCTACATTTGAGTGAGGTGGGAAGGGTGATGTGGCATTACATTTGAGTAAGGTGGGAAGGATGATGTGGCATTAGAGGATATTAATAGGGTATTAAAAGTATCAACACAAGACAGAACACGAAACAATGGATATTGAATAGAAGTGTTTGTAGAAAGCCTATTGGTCCATATTTCTTGATGCTTCTATATTGGAGCGGAGTCTTGAGGTGGGTAGAATATAGTTGTGCAATAATTGGCTGTTGATTGCTGGTGTTGACTTCTTGATGTGTAGTGCCTCGCAAACGTCGAGCCGCCTGCTATCGCTGTATCTATCGATGATTTCTGTGTTGTTTACTAGGATTTCTCTGGCGATGGTTTGGTTATGGGAAGAGATTATATGTTCCTTAATAGAGCCCTGTTGTTTATGCATCGTTAAACGCCTAGAAAGAGATGTTGTTGTCTTGCCTATATACTGGGTTTTTTGGAGCTTACAGTCCCCAAGTGGGCATTTGAAGGCATAGACGACGTTAGTCTCTTTTAAAGCGTTCTGTTTCGTGTCTGGAGAGTTTCTCATGAGTAGGCTGGCCGTTTTTCTGGTTTTATAGTAAATCGTCAGTTGTATCCTCTGATTTTTGTCTGTAGGGATAACGTTTCTATTAACAATATCTTTCAGGACCCTTTCCTCTGTTTTATGAGCTGTGGAAAAGAAGTTCCTGTAAAATAGTCTAATAGGGGGTATAGGTGTTGTGTTAGTTGTCTCTTCGGAGGTTGCATGGCTTTTCACTTTCCTTCTTATGATGTCTTCGATGAAACCATTGGAGAAGCCGTTATTGACTAGAACCTGCCTTACCCTACAGAGTTCTTCGTCGACTTGCTTCCATTCTGAGCTGTGGCTGAGAGCACGGTCGACGTATGCGTTAACAACACTCCTCTTGTACCTGTCAAGAGGAGTGTTGTTAAGAGGAGTACAAGAGGAGTGTTGTTAACGCATACGTCGACCGTGCTCTCAGCCACAGCTCAGAATGGAAGCAAGTCGACGAAGAACTCTGTAGGGTAAGGCAGGTTCTAGTCAATAACGGCTTCTCCAATGGTTTCATCGAAGACATCATAAGAAGGAAAGTGAAAAGCCATGCAACCTCCGAAGAGACAACTAACACAACACCTATACCCCCTATTAGACTATTTTACAGGAACTTCTTTTCCACAGCTCATAAAACAGAGGAAAGGGTCCTGAAAGATATTGTTAATAGAAACGTTATCCCTACAGACAAAAATCAGAGGATACAACTGACGATTTACTATAAAACCAGAAAAACGGCCAGCCTACTCATGAGAAACTCTCCAGACACGAAACAGAACGCTTTAAAAGAGACTAACGTCGTCTATGCCTTCAAATGCCCACTTGGGGACTGTAAGCTCCAAAAAACCCAGTATATAGGCAAGACAACAACATCTCTTTCTAGGCGTTTAACGATGCATAAACAACAGGGCTCCATTAAGGAACATATAATCTCTTCCCATAACCAAACCATCGCCAGAGAAATCCTAGTAAACAACACAGAAATCATCGATAGATACAGCGATAGCAGGCGGCTCGACGTTTGCGAGGCACTACACATCAAGAAGTCAACACCAGCAATCAACAGCCAATTATTGCACAACTATATTCTACCCACCTCAAGACTCCGCTCCAATATAGAAGCATCAAGAAATATGGACCAATAGGCTTTCTACAAACACTTCTATTCAATATCCATTGTTTCGTGTTCTGTCTTGTGTTGATACTTTTAATACCCTATTAATATCCTCTAATGCCACATCATCCTTCCCACCTTACTCAAATGTAATGCCACATCACCCTTCCCACCTCACTCAAATGTAGATATAAAATCAGGGAAACGCAAGTTCTAATCAGTTGTGTATTTGTGAAGTCTTTGAAAATGTAATAAGTTTTACGAAACGCGCCCGTGTCGCGTCAGACTAGAAATAAAAATGAATTTTGGAGAAGTGATTTTTGATTTGCCTCCAACAGTGAAGCATAATGTACGAAAGATTGAGAAAATTCGTGTTAGAATTATTAATCTTACTTTTTCGGTCATATTTAATAAAATATATATATATATATATATATATATATATATATATATATATATATATATATATATATATATATATATATATATATATATATATATATATGTGTGTGTGTATCACATCACGTCGCTGGAAGAAAGGAGAGCTAGGGGAGACATAATCACTACCTACAAATTATCAAGAGGAATTGAAAGGGTAGATAGAAATAAACTATTTTACACGAGTGGAACGCGAACAAGGGGACACAGGTAGAAACCGAGTACCCAAATGAGCCACAGGGACGTTAGAAAGAACCTTTTCAGTGTCAAGAGTAGTTAACAGGTGGAATGCGTTAGGCAGTGATGTGGTGGAGGCTGACTCCATTCACAGTTTCAAATGTAGATATGATTGAGCCCAATAGGCTCAGGAACCTGTTTACCAGCTGGATGACAGTTGAGAGGCGCTCTATCATATATACATTTGAAACTGTGTATGGAGTCAGCCTCCACACGCACAGTGTGTGTGTGTGTGTGTGTGTGTGTGTGTGTGTGTGTGTGTGTGTGTGTGTGTGTGTGTTCACCTAGTAGTGCTTGCGGGGGTTGAGCTCTGCTCTTTCGACCCGCCTTTCAACTGTGTTTACTACTACTATTACAATTTTTTTCCCAACACCACATACTCACACACCCCAGGAAGCAGCCCGTGACAGCTGACTAACTCCCAGGTGCCGATTTACTGCTAGGTAACAGGGGCATAGGGTGAACGAATCTCTGCCCATCGTTTCTCTCCGGCGCCCGGGATTGAACTCGGGACCACAGGATCACGTGTCGAGCGTGCTGTCCGCTCGGCCGGCCGGCTGGTCCCCTGAAATGTGTGAGAAAGCTGGAGGAACACGCAAGCCACAGATCCCTACGAACTCTAATCGACTCGGCCAGGATTCGAACCCATTTCGTCCAGGATCACCCCTAAACGTATCCAGTACCGTGACCACCGCACCAATGATAGCCTGTCTGTGTGTGTGTGTGTGGGGGGGGGGGGGTTTACTAACCTATTTGTGCCTGCAGGATTGAGCATTCACTCTTGGATCCCGCCTTTCGAGCCATCGGTTGTTTACAGCAATGACTCCGATCCCATTTCCCTATCATATTTAGTTTTAAAATTATGAACAGAGTTTGCTTCCACAACCTGTTCATTAAGTGCATTCCATTTTTCCACTACTCTCACGCTAAAGGAAAACTTCCTAACAACTCTGTGATTCATCTCAGTTTCCAGCTTCCACCCATGTCCCCTCGTTCTGTTACTATTCCGTGTGAACATTTCGTCTATGTCCACTCTGTCAATCCCCCTGAGTATTTTATACGTTCCTATCATATCCCCCCTCTCCCTTCTTTTCTCTAGTATCGTAAGGCTCAGCTCCTCCAGGCGCGCTTCATACCCAACCCCTCGTAACTCTGGGACGTGTCTTGTTGCAAACCTCTGAACCTTTTCCAGTTTCCTTATGTGTTTCTTCAGGTGGAGACTCCATGATGGGGCGGCACATTCCAAGACTGGTCTCACGTAGGCAGTGTAAAGCACCCTAAATGCCTCCTTACTTAGGTTTCTGAATGATGATCTAACTTTTGCCAGTGTAGAGTACGCTGCTGTCTATATCCTATTTATATGTGCCTCAGGAGTTAGATTAGGTGTTACGTCCACTCCCAGGTCTCTTTCTCGAGTCGTCACAGGTAGGCTGTTCCCCTTCATTGTGTCCTGTCCCTTTGGTCTCCTGTCACCTAATCCCATTTCCATAACTTTACATTTGCTCGTGTTGAACTCCGGTAGCCATTTCTCTGACCATCTCTGCAACCTGTTCAAGTCCTCTTGGAGGATCCTACAGTCCTCGTCTGTCACAACTCTCCTTATCAACTTTGCGTCATCCGCGAACATCGACATGTAGGATTCTACTCCTGTAAACATGTCATTAACGTATATTATAAATAGAATTGGTCCCAGCACCGATCCTTGAGGTATTCCACTGGTTACTGGTCGCCAGTAACTTCTCGCCCCTTACCGTAACTCTCTGGCACCTTCCTGTTAGGTAGTTTCTTACCCATGTTAGGACCTTTTCGCTTACTCCCGCCTGCCTCTCAAGTTTGTATAGCAGTCTCATGTGCGGTACTGTATCAAAGGCCTGTGTGTGTACACTCACCTAATTGTACTCACCTAATTGTGCTTGCGGGGGTTGAGCTTTGGCTCTTTGGTCCCGTCAATCAACTGGTGTACAGATTCCTGAGCCTACTGGGCTCTATCATATCTACATTTGAAACTGTGTATGGAGTCAGCCTCCACCACATCACTTCCTAGTGCATTCCATTTACTAACTACTCTGACACTGAAAAAGTTCGTCCTAATGTCTGTGGCTCATTTGGGTACTCAGCTTCCACCTGTGTCCCCTTGTTCGCGTCCCACCAGTGTTGAATAGTTTATCCTTGTTTACCCGGTCGATTCCTCTGAGGATTTTGTAGGTTGTGATCATGTCTCCCCTTACTCTTCTGTCTTCCAGTGTCGTAAGGTGCATTTCCCGCAGCCTTTCCTCGTAACTCATGCCTCTTAGTTCCGAGACTAGTCTAGTGGCATACCTTTGGACTTTTTCCAGCTTCGTCTTGTGCTTGACAAGGTACGGGCTCCATGCTGGGGCCGCATACTCCAGGATTGGTCTTACATATGTGGTGTACAAGATTCTGAATGATTCCTTACACAGGTTCCTGAACGCTGTTCTGATGTTAGCCAGCCTCGCATATGCCGCAGACGTTATTCTTTTTTATGTGTGTGTGTGTGTGTGTGTACTCACCTAGTTGTACTCACCTAGTTGTGTCTGCAGGATCGAGCATTGACTCTTGGATCCCGCCTTTCGAGCATCGGTTGTTTACAGCAATGACTCTTGTCCCATTTCCCTATCATACCTGGTTTTAAAATTATGAATAGTATTTGCTTCCACAACCTGTTCCTGAAGTGCATTCCATTTCCCCACTACTCTCACGTGTGTGTGTGTGTGTGTGAGTATGTGTGTGTGTGTGTGTGTGTGTGTGTGTGTGTGTGTGTGTGCGTGCGTGCGTGCGTGCGTACGTGCGTACGTGCGTGCGTGCGTGCGTGCGTGTGTGTTTGTGTTTAACATTAAAAACTTTCCCAAAAGCAGTACCTGCAGGAACCTGGTCCACGCCTGATAAAAGTCTACGTGTGCATGCAATAATCTTTACTACACTTTAGAAAACAATATGTATCTGAGACTCCACTATAACTTAGATATATAAAGAATGTCTTGACTTTAACAGAGGTAAACATTTTTTTTTCCGGCTTCACATACTGCATAACTTACAAGCTGGATCATTTTATAACTTACAAGCAGGGCCGTTTTACAACTTACAAGCAGGATCATTTGACAACTTTCCGCACAAGTCGCAGTGTAACGTAACATGAACCGTACTACTAGGACTTGTGCCCAAGAACCACTTGCTTGATACCCAGAATATTTCAAATACAAATATAAATATTTTACTCAGGTAAGTACATACATACAAAGTGAGATACAAAAAGTTGATGGATTTATAAATAGAGCTTTTATATCAAAAATAATTTTCTATATCCCGTAAAATAATCTGCACCTAATACAATTTATATATTGTATTATACTGATTACATTATTTAAAAAGTTAGACAAAATTGTGCATATGATGGGCAGAGTTTAAGAAAAACACACACACATCTTGTTTACTAACGACGGGTTGGAAAATGTTATTGTTCCAATTTGTAAATTTGCACACAAGTTATTTAACTTTATATATCTATAAATTCGCAAGTAAAAAATAAATGTTTTTGGGAAATTTGGTTATTTAGGAAACTTTAGTTACTAGGTAAATTATATATGTGTACAGTTCTCTGAGAGAGAACTCTATCAACATCAGAGGCCCGAGACTGTTCAGCACGCTTCCACTACACATAAGGGGCATAACTGACAAACCCCTCACAGTGTTCAAGAGAGAACTGGATAAGCACCTCCAAAGGATACCTGATCAACCAGGCTGTGACTCATACGTCAAGCTGCGAGCAGCCGCGTCCAACAGCCTGGTTGATCAGTCCAGCAACCAGGAGGCCTGGTCGACGACCGGGCCGTGGGGACGCTAAGCCCCGGAAGCACCTCGAGGTAACCTCACGCTATACATAAACGGAATAACCACGTAAAAACAGAAATAACAATAGCTTCATGTCATCATTTCTGTTTGATTATATGGCTAATTTTGCATGTAATATATCGGCGAATATTGTTGATCCTTGTTTTAAAAAATATTATATATTAGTAGGCATTCATCAGTCTCGGGAGACGATGGAGTTGAGCTCTAGTTGTCGGTCTGGAGAGGCCTCTCCAGGGCGTAAAGACAAGCTAGGTTGATACTGTAACGGGGGTTGGGGGAAATAGCTCTATCTTGTCCATTATTCCACCCCCAGTTAACTAACGAGGCCGGGGGAAACAGCTCTCTCTAGTCCGTTATCCCGTCTCCAGTTAGCTAACTATTCTAGAGCACCTCCAGAGTTCCTAAGGCAACCTCTCTCGTTCAACACCTTGTAACCTAGGTATTTGACTACCTAGGTGCTAAGACTACAAGGCGCCGTCACTTGATCAGTTACCCGAAACTCTAGAGAGAACTCTAGAATACCGAAATCATAGCCACAAACGTATAAGAGGAAAACGAGAGGAAAGAAATGAATAGTGAAGTAATTAGTGAGGGTTTGGGGTGAGAGGCAGAGAGGTGGGAGGAGCGAGGAGGGTTATTAGCTGAAAGTGAGAGTTTAGAGAGGGGTGGAGGGAGAGGAATAGATAGGTAGTAGTAGATAGAGTAGATAGAAGTAGAAGAGTAGATAGTAGAAGACGAAATGCTGCCACCATCCATTCATGATCATTACATACAAGACAAGGAATGGAACTTGCCTGTATCACAAAATTCTCAAAGGATGTTATCATGAGTTCATTATTAGTATGTTCCCTCTGTACCATGTATCAACTCCAAACATGTACTCATTTATATCATGAACCCAGTAACCACTGAGGCTTTCTCAAATCCTCAACTCAAAGCTCTAGGGCACAAAGTTAAACACAATTTAAATAATAAATTCATAATTATATTTCACATGAAGTATCATAATATAAGCAATCCAATTAAAATGTTAAAGAGAGTCATCATCCAAGAATTCGAGAACCCTACAACTTGACTGCCCCTGATCATCACACAACACTTGTAAAACACGACAAGTCACCTTACTGTTCACTCACCAAGTGTCTCTGCCTATAGCTGGATAGAGGGGGGGGGGGGTCTGTAGTTGACAGAGACTCCCGCCCTGCCGGCCGACAGCCTTCCTGCTAGGCCGTCTCTTCTGCAATCCTGACTGCCGTTCTGTCTGTTAATGCCTGATGCTCGATAGCTCTCCGAGTTTATATTGGGGAACCTAGTAGCTAACTCCGCCCACAAGTAGATAGCCTCCGGCACTACCAAGCCACTCCTTAAACGTCGGCATGTTTGAAGGCTACCCGGCTCCAATTATACGCTTAGCGGAAGCAAGGTGAAATTATCATGATCTGACCTCAGGTCACTTGGGGTCATTAACGGTTAGAGGTGTGAGATCTCAGGCAGACAACTGGCGCCTCTCAGATCCTTGTCTGTGACTCGTGTACTCTATATATGTATTAACCTAAACCAAACACTTTTACAGTGTTACAATACTGGGAAGAAGCTGTTACCCAAGCAGCAGGTCCCCTCTCCACGGCGCCGTAAGTCTCCATGGAAAGGCAAACGCCAATACGATTGGTTCCAGCGCCGTCGCAAGAACTGTCAGAACGAGACATGTATAGATATGTTACATTATCCTGGTAACATTATATATATATATATATATATATATATATATATATATATATTATATTATATTATATATATATATATATATATATATATATATATTATATTATATTATATATATATATATCATGCTATATATATATATATATATATATATATATATATATATATATATATATATATATATATGTCGTACCTAGTAGCCAGAACGCACTTCTCAGCCTACTATGCAAGGCCCGATTTGCCGAATTAGCCAAGTTTTCATGAACTAATTGTTTTTCGACTACCTAACTACCTAACCTAACCTAACTTTTTTTTCGGCTACCTAACCTAACCTAACCTATAAAGATAGGTTAGGTTAGGTTAGGTAGGGTTAGGTAGGGTTGGTTAGGTTCGGTCATATATCTACGTTAATTTTAACTCCAATAAAAAAAAATTGACCTCATACAAAATGAAATGGTTAGCTTTATCATTTCATAAGAAAAAAAATAGAGAAAATATATTAATTCAGGAAAACTTGGCTTATTAGGCAAATCAGGCCTTGCATAGTAGGCTGAGAAGTGCGTTCTGGCTACTAGGTACGACATATTATATATATATATATATATATATATATATATATATATATATATATATATATATATATATATATATATATATATATATATAATGTTGTACCTAGTAGCCAGAATGCACTTCTCGGCCTACTATGCAAGGCCCGATTTTCCTAATAGGCCGAGTGATTTTCTTTATTTTCAATAATTTTTTCCAAATAGTTTATTTGAATTTTATTTTGTATTAATTCCATAATTTATTGACTTAGTTGTGTTAGTTTAGGGCATTCAGAGAAAAACTTGCCATGACTCTGAACACGTATGAGTATTCGCTTCTCCTACCACCCCTTTTTATTATGTTGTACACTTTATTATACAAGGTTACACAGTTACATATCTGATTGGTTACAAAAAGTGGACATTAAGAGGAAATAAAGGGAAGTTTGTTTCCTAGAGGCTGTAGATTTCTTCGAACTCCTCCGACGCCGGGCAGGAACCGAGGATGCAGCGGGCATTCCCCCTCTGGATCGCTACACTGAGGCGCTGGAAGAGAAAACTTGCCACTCTAGGGTCTCTTGTAGTTTCAATGAGCCTGGAACCAAGATCCTTAAGAAACCTCCTTGCACTCTCTCCCCATGGACCAAGGGTCTCAGATCCTATTGGAACGAAGTTGTACCGGTGATCTATTTCCCTGTACTTGGTTGACTTGTCTCTTTCTCTGTGTGTCGCCGCGGCTCCTGCTTGGCCGACAGAGAGGTTGATGTATGTGGCTGCCAGGGTGGATATGCAAGTATAGTCCCACGCCAATGTCTGCCATTTTTCCAAGGGCGCAGTGTGATTCCATCTGGTCGGCCAGCAAAGCTAACAGAGTTACGGTTCAATAGATTGCGAGGCTCTCTCTCTGCTGGACACTGGGCAGAGGCAAGGCTCCTCTTAATGATGTCATTGACTTCGTCGTGTCGTGAGTGCCAACCGCCTGATTTTCCACAGTGCAGGCCATGCAATCCATATTCGTCTGCATCTGCCTCGCTGCAAATACACCTATATACAGTGTGGATAGGGGCAGCAAGGTGGTGAGCGACTGCAATACGGAGCTGCTGCGTATCAAGATGTGTACCTGTCGCAGGCAGAGGGACTGCCAAAAAGAAGTCACCTGCATGGGGAGCCTGCACAGCTGTGAGACACATACGATCACTAGAGGTTGTTGCTGCCTCCATCAAAAATTTGGCTTCTTCGTCAATAATGGGGCTGTCTCAGCTGGATTATTTCTTAACTTTCAGCACAGTTGGTTTGAATGCTGGGTCTGCCAGGGTACCTCATCTAGTGTTATATTCCATGTAATGGGGGTCATGTGTCATTGCTGAGTTACCCAGATTATCTGGTAGAATTTCCCTGACCTGATAATTCGATGATGATGATGAAGACAGGAAGGCTGGGACAGCAATTTGGGTGGCAATGTGGACTCCAAGGCAGCCGAGCCTGACTGGAAGATTGGTTTGTCTCCACTGACAGTCATTGAGGATAAGGTAAACAACTTTTTCTAGCATGGTCTTCAGTACGAAGTCATACTCTCCAAGCTTTATGTTGTTGTAAAATGAACCACACCTCAGAAAGTAAAAATAACCTTAGAAGTGTTATACATCTAGTGAGGAGATAAAAAGCACCATGAGCATCGGTGTCACTCATCCTGTCTTCTATTCTCCTTAAGTCTGTGATTTTCTCATCGAGGATCTCGTCAATGGCGTTAGACCCGAGGGGGGGAATTACAGAAATAAACAATTATATATACTAAATAAAAGTGACATCTGGAACTCTCAAACTGAACAGGTCCAGCTTTCCCGTATCAATCAGGTAATAGACGTGTGCAACGCAACCCCGCTCCTATCTCCACTGACACTGCCACACCATACGACAATTTACAAAACACAATGTGTGTACATATACAGGCAATGATAAATAAAATAAAACAAGTTATTTTAAATTTATATACGTATTCTGCTAGGAGTACGTAACAGCATCATCCAGCACCACCCAGCATCATCCGGCACCACCCTGCATCATCCAGCACCACCCAGCATCATCCAGCACCACCCAGCATCATCCAGCACCACCCTGCATCATCCAGCACCACCCTGCATCATCCAGCACCACCCTGCATCATCCAGCACCACCCTGCATCATCCAGCACCACCCAGCATCATCCAGCACCACCCAGCATCATCCAGCACCACCCAGCATCATCCAGCACCACCCTGCATCATCCAGCAACACCCTGCATCATCCAGCACTACCCAGCATCATCCAGCACCACCCAGCATCATCCAGCACCACCCTGCATCATCCAGCATCACCCTGCATCATCTAGCACCACCCAGCATCATCCAGCACCACCCAGCATCATCCAGCACCACCCTGCATCATCCAGCACCACCCTGCATCATCCTGCATCATCCAGCACCACCCACCCTGCATCATCCAGCACCACCCAGCATCATCCAGCACCACCCAGCATCATCCAGCACCACCCAGCATCATCCAGCACCACCCTGCATCATCCAGCACCACCCAGCATCATCCAGCACCACCCTGCATCATCCAGCACCACCCTGCATCATCCAGCACCACCCAGCATCATCCAGCACCACCCAGCATCATCCAGCACCACCCAGCATCATCCAGCACCACCCTGCATCATCCAGCACCACCCAGCATTATCCAGCACCACCCTGCATCATCCAGCACCATCCAGCATCATCCAGCATCATCCAGCACCACCCTGCATCATCCAGCACCACCCTGCATCATCCAGCACCACCCTGCATCATCCAGCACCACCCTGCATCATCCACCACCACCCTGCATCATCCAGCACCATCCAGCACCACCCTGCATCATCCCAGCACCACCCAACATCATCCAGCACCACCCTGCATCATCCAGCACCACCCTGCATCATCCAGCACCACCCTGCATCATCCAGCACTACCCTGCATCATCCAGCACCACCCTGCATCATCCCAGCACCACCCAACATCATCCAGCACCATCCAGCACCACCCTACATCATCCAGCACTACCCTGCATCATCCCAGCACCACCCAACATCATCCAGCACCACCCAACATCATCCAGCACCACCCAGCATCATCCAGCACCACCCTGCATCATCCAGCACCACCCTGCATCATCCAGCACCATCCAGCACCACCCTGCATCATCCCAGCACCACCCAACATCATCCAGCACCACCCTACATCATCCAGAACTACCCTGCATCATCCAGCACCATCCAGCATCATCCTGCATCATCCCAGCACCACCCAACATCATCCAGCACCACCCTACATCATCCAGCACTACCCTGCATCATCCAGCATCATCCTGCATCATCCCAGCACCACCCAGCATCATCCAGCACCACCCAGCATCATCCAGCACCACCCAGCATCATCCAGCACCACCCAGCATCATCCAGCACCACCCAGCATCATCGAGCACTACCCTGCATCATCCAGCACCACCCAGCATCATCCAGCACCACCCAGCATCATCCAGCACCACCCAGCATCATCCAGCACCACCCAGCATCATCCAGCACCACCCAGCATCATCCAGCACCACCCAGCATCATCCAGCACCACCCAGCATCATCGAGCACCACCCTGCATCATCCAGCACCACCCAGCATCATCCAGCACCACCCTCCATCATCCAGCACCACCCAGCATCATCGAGCACCACCCTGCATCATCCAGCACCACCCAGCATCATCCAGCACCACCCTCCATCATCCAGCACCACCCAGCATCATCAGCACGACCCACATCAAACAAAGTACTAATTGTAACGTCATGAATGCTCTCAGGTCCCGCCCTACATTCCTGCCAATGTGTGCCAAATAATCCCCACAAACCCATTACTGGAAGCTTTAATTATATTTCCGGCACTAATTTCCATATCAATCCCGTGTCAGCCTATTATGTAAACAATGTACATACACTTTCCTATGCGTGATTAAATGGCAACGAAACCAAATGTGCTTTCGACGTAATGACAGTGATTCGGCTTGCAGCACAGCTCATTACGAAACATTAACAAATTGGCTGGTATTTAATAGTAACATATATAGTTTATGCGGCCTCCAAGATTGCTTGCCAGCCTTCCTGTACTACTTTACAACATCTGACGGATTAGAAATAGATCTTATCGAAACAGATCGTGGAAGTCAAGTGTAGTGGCCGACAGCAGAGTTCGCAGATTCCGTATAAAACGCGTGAGCAGCGTTCATTCATATATGGTGAGTGCATCTTAATCGCGGACAGCGACACGCACCAAGGTTATAATCACTCAGCCCCGGCGAATGCCAAGTAACCGTGGCTAATTGCACTCAGACTTGAACAAGTGCCACGCAGCCGTTCAGTGTCACTCAACCTTGGCTACTGCTGCTCAACCATGGCCAGTGTCATTCAACAATAACGAATCCCATACCATTGATATTCGTAATAGTTAAGTGCTACTCAGTCAGGTCCACTCAAGGTAAGTTTCACTGCGAATAGCACTCAACCACAGTTAATTCACCTCAGCCACGACGACAACAACGCAGCCACGACCAATGGTACTTAGCCACGACAAGTGCAACTTATCAACGACGAATACAACTTGATAAACAATCAACCCACAATGGCGGCCAGGGCTAGGCTCCTCATCGGTGGTAAATGACACCGGCAGTTATTGTTATTATTAACATCTTTATTGACAAAATTAATTACAATTTTGCCTAATCTGCACAGCCAGTGAGAGGTAACCTCAGAGCCCGAGGCACACAGTTACGATAACACACAGGGCGTTTACTCCCCAACCAAACTACTGCCAGTGCCACCAAACCATCTCTTGTTATACTCGTCAACAACACACTACGGTCATATCTCATAATATTATAACAGAGTTAGTAATAGCATTTGATGTAGTTAATTGAGACTTTCTTCCCGATAAATCAATATGTCTGCTAGGTAAGTAATTATGAGACCATTGTCAGTGCTACCTTCATAGTTACCCATCTATGTAGAGCAGAATGTCTGTCTGTCAATGTTGGGAGGCAGACACTTAAGGGTAGCTTCACCCAACTTTCAAAATGACAATGGGGTGGTGTGTGATTGTCATAGGCTGGTCAGGGGTCGACCTCATTGCTGCCTTTAAGAAATATCGGCCCCTTACAACTACCCCTTGCGATTTTCATGGTCTGAAATCGTGATTTGTTTTAAATGAGTTTTGAGTAATTTTTCAACTTTTCATAATATTACGTTGTCTGAGAGAAGGGAGGGAGAGAAAGAAGTGGAGAGCGAGCGAGAGAGGGAAGAGAATGGGGAGGGAGAACGTGAGAGGGGAGAAAGAAGGTGAAAAGGGGACGAGGAAAGAGAGGAGGGGGAAGGACAGGAGAAGGGAGAGTGTGGGGGGGAAGGAGAGGGGGAGGGAGAGAGGGGGGAGGGAGAGTAGGGGGAAAAGGGGGGAGAGGGGGGAGGGAGAGTGAGGGGAGAGGGTGAGGGAGAGTGGGGGGAGGGGGGGAGAGGGGAGAGTGGGGAGGGGGAGAGAGAGGGAGAGTGGGGGGGGGGAGAGTGGGGGGGAGAGAGGGGGACGAGGGAGAGTGGGGACGAGGGAGAGTGGGGACGAGGGAGAGTGGGGAGGAGGGAGAGTGGGGGGGATGGAGAGTGGGGGGGATGGAGAGTGGGGGGGAGGGAGAGTGGGGGGGGAGGGAAAGGGGAAAGAGTGGGGGGAGGGAGAGGGAGTGTTGGAGGAGGGAGAGGGAGTGTTGGAGGAGGGAGAGGGAGTGTGGGGGGAGGGAGAGGGAGTGTGGGGGGAGGGAGAGGGAGTGTGGGGAGAGGGAGTGTGGAGAGGGAGAGTGGGGGGAGGGAGAGTGGGGGGAGGGAGAGGGAGTGTGGGGGGAGGGAGAGGGAGTGTGGGGGGAGGGAGAGGGAGTGTGGGGGGAGGGAGAGGGAGTGTGGGGGGAGGGAGAGGGTGTGGGGGGGGGAGGGAGTGGGAGTGGAGGGAGTGGAGGGAGAGGGAGTGGGGGGGGGGGAGGGAGAGGGAGTGGGGGGAGAGGGAGAGGGTGTAGGGGGGAGGGAGAGGGTGTAGGGGGGAGGGAGAGGGTGTGGGGGGGAGGGAGAGGGTGTGGGGGGGAGGGAGAGGGTGTGGGGGGGAGGGAGAGGGTGTGGGGGGGAGGGAGAGGGTGTGGGGGGGAGGGAGAGGGTGTGGGGGGGAGGGAGAGGGTGTGGGGGGGAGGGAGAGGGGAGTGGGGGGGAGGGAGAGGGAGTGGGGGGGAGGGAGAGTGGGGGGGGGGAGGGAGAGGGGGGGGGGGAGGGAGAGGGGGGAGGGAGAGGGGGGGGGAGGGAGGGGGGGGGGGGGGGGGAGTGGGGGGGGGGGAGGGAGAGTGGGGGGGGGGGAGGGAGAAGGGATTTAGGGAGAGAAATTTAGGAGAAAGAGAAGAACGATGAACAGTGAAGAGGTTGGGAGAGGGAATTAGAGGGTAGCAGAAGGGGGAGGGAGATGGGAGAGAGGGAGGATATGGGAAGAGAGGGAGTAAAAAGGAAGGGTAAAGCGAGGCACGACCACCACATCTAGCAAGACTATCTAGTAAGATTAAGACTGATAATGAGCTCTCAAACACACAACAGAGCTAAGATTGACACATTAGTTTACATGAGAAGCGTGACTATGTTGTCACTACTAATCCACTCACAGAGGACCATTGGCTAACATCATAATAATAATAATAAGCCTGAGCATGTAGTGAGAACCTCAAACATCCTTCAGTCTCGCAACAGTCTCAACACGAAGGTAACAGTTGGCAGTAATAGTCATTGTAGGTATTTCAAAATAATTACTATTGTAGATACACAAACATGGTGGACAAAAACAGTGACGACAGCACAGCGATTTACTGGACAAACAACTGCAACTCGGCAAACACGGCAAACTGGGTAAAAAACTGAAAATCGAGAAAGGGTACTGGGCAAACAGTTCTCTTAATGACCTAATGACGTGCAACTCCGGCAATAGCAAAATAGTCCAACATTGGAATTAGTTCTTCTCAACATGACGATCACAGCAACAAACTTTACTCCACCTAAGCTATTATAAATACACCAAGACATGCCACTCTAGCAAGCAAGATTTGCGTCAACAACACCGGGACTCGACACTCTAGCAAGCAACACTTGGGTCAACAACACCGGGACTCGACACTCGATGAAGCAACACTTGGGTCAACAACACCGGGACTCGACACTCGATGAAGCAACACTTGGGTCAACAACACCGGGACTCGACACTCGATGAAGCAACACTTGGGTCAACAACACCGGGACTCGACACTCCACGAAGCAACACTTGCGTCAACAACACCGGGACTTGACACTCCACGAAGCAACACTTGCGTCAACAACACCGGGACTTGACACTCCACGAAGCAACACTTGCGTCAACAACACCGGGACTTGACACTCCACGAAGCAACACTTGCGTCAACAACACCGGGACTTGACACTCCACGAAGCAACACTTGGGTGGACCCGTGTAAGTGTTGCACATCTCCCTCGCCACAGCGGCAGAGCAACAGTTGGGGGCGGGTGGCAGGGTTGGAGGCTCGCGGGGACCCAGCGAGGGTCGGCCCCACAACCTTCACCGTCACACCTTATGGACGTAATTATTTTGATTGACGGATTTCCAAGATCATAGCGAGGGTTAAGGTAAATTCCTCGGTCACATCACACCTTAAAATCCTATACGCCCCTTCATTTTTTCTCGGTGTGTGTAAATCCCATTTTCAGAGTCCAGCAGTAAATCTTGCTTCCGAGTGCCGCAGTAAATCATGTTTCAGAGTGCAGCATTAAATCATGTTTCAGAGTGCAGCATTAAATCATGTTTCAGAGTGCAGCATTAAATCATGTTTCAGAGTGCAGCATTAAATCATGTTTCAGAGTGCAGCATTAAATCATGTTTCAGAGTGCAGCATTAAATCATGTTTCAGAGTGCAGCAGTAAATCCTGCTTTCGTATGCATTAATAAATCCTGCTTCAGCGTGCAACAATATAATCCAATTTAGAGTACTTCAGTAAATCCTGGTTCAAAGTTCATCAGTAAATCTCCACTTCGATTAGTGCGATAAGTTTCCTGGTTCCCAGAGTTAGCAAATCCGCCTTTTACACTGTGGTCTATCCCACACATTGTATTTAATTTTGTTAATACAAAAAATAACTCTCAATGTAGGTGAAAGAATCTTTGAACCAGTAAATTCCTATACTCGACACAGTGGATGAGGTGTAGGTGACCCCTCCTCCAGGTGGAGATGACCCCCCCCAGGTGGAGGTGACCCCCCCCCTCCAGGTGGAGGTGACCCCCCCCCCTCCAGGTGGAGGTGACCCCCCCCTCCAGGTGGAGGTGACCCCCCTCCAGGTGGAGGTGACCCCCCCCCCCTCCAGGTGGAGGTGACCCCCCCTCCAGGTGGAGGTGACCCCCCCTCCTCCAGGTGGAGGTGACCCCCCCCTCCTCCAGGTGGAGGTGACCCCCCCTCCTCCAGGTGGAGGTGACCCCCCCTCCTCCAGGTGGAGGTGACCCCCCTCCTCCAGGTGGAGGTAACCTCCCCTCCTCCAGGTGGAGGTGACCCCCCTCCTCCAGGTGGAGGTGACCCCCCCTCCTCCAGGTGGAGGTGACCCCCCCCTCCTCCAGGTGGAGGTGACCCCCCCTCCTCCAGGTGGAGGTGACCCCCCCCCCCCAGGTGGAGGGGACTCCCCCAGGAGGAGGGGACCCCCCTCCCAGGAGGAGGGGACCCTCCAGGTGGAGGTGACCCCCCCAGGTGGAGGGGACCCCCCCCCTCCAGGTGGAGGGGACCCCCCCCCAGGTGGAGGGGACTCCCCCAGGAGGAGGGGACCCCCCCCAGGAGGAGGGGACCCTCCAGGTGGAGGTGACCCCCCCAGGTGGAGGGGGACCCCCCCAGGTGGAGGGGGACCCCCACCAGGTGGAGGGGGACCCCCCAGGTGGAGGGGGACCACCACCAAGTGGAGGGGGACCCCCACCAAGTGGAGGGGGACCCCCCCAGGTGGAGGGGACCCCCCAGGTGGAGGGGACCCCCCCCCCCAGGTGGAGGGGACCCCCCCAGGTGGAGGGGACCCCCCCCAGGTGGAGGTGAGGGCCCCCACGGGAGGAAGAGGGGCGAGAGGGCGGTGCGGGTCCGAGACTAAGGTGTTGCTCAGCGTGTAGTATTTTATCAGGTGCGGCCCATCCCCGCTCCTCCACCACGCTCAACCTTTGTTATGGTAATGACCGCAACCTCCAGCGGGGTAATAAACACCTCCCTCACACTCTCCCCCTCCTCCCTCACACTCTCCCCCTCCTCCCTCACACCCGCCCCCTTCTCCCTCACACCCGCCCCCCCCCTCCCTCACACCCGCCCCCCCCCCTCCCTCACACCCGCCCCCCCTCCTCCCTCACAACTTCTCCTCCCTCATATCTTACTCTTGTTTCTTCTCAACTTCGCTCATGTTTTTAATATTTTTTAGTCTTAACTCTATGCAACATATATCCACCTTTTCTGATTACTGATTCTCTCCTTCGGCCACCTCCTCTTCGTCCATAATGACTGGGATTGCCAGCTGCAACCACTGATGATAATCTTTTTGTTTGAGAGCTGTTCACTTGTGACAGTTAAGCAAATCCCAGCTGTGTCTGGGTACAAATGACAGTATGAACAACTATGGCGGGTTTTCTTCCTATTGGGGAGTATTGTACATGCTGCTATGCCCTGTACGATAATAGAACTAATACACTCTGACCAATCGTAGAACCCAACGTGTAATAGTCAACAATATAAAATACGGACCATCAACCGTGAAGAGCTCGGTTCTCCTGGGTACTGTGCTTGCTCCAGTATTTTTTTTTATCCTCATATCGGACATAGACAAGGACACAATCCATAGCACTGTATCATCCTTTGCAGATGACACTAGGATTTTTATGAGAGTAGACAACATAGAGAGCACAGCAAACCTCCAACCAGATGTAAATCAGGTCTTTTAATGGGATACAGAAAATAATATGGTGTTTAACGAAGATAAGTTCCAGCTCATGCGCTACGGAAAAAATGAAAATATAAAAGCAGAAACCACGTACAAAACGCAGTCAAATCATAACATAGAACGAAAAAGCAATGTATATATTTTGGGTGAACTCATGTCGGAAGACCTTACCGCTAAAGAACACAATAAAGTAGCTGTCACAACTGCAACAATAATGACAGGTTGGATAACAAGAACTTTTCACACTAGAGATGCTATACCAATGATGATACTCTTCAAGACGCTAGTGCTCTCTAAGAGTGGAGTACTGCTGCACAATGACAGCCCCTTTCAAGGCTGGAGAAATTGCTGACCTGGAGAGCGTGCAGAGATCCTTTACTGCTAGAATCCACTCGGTAAAACATCTAAACTATTGGGACCCACTAAAATGCCTAAATCTATATTCTCTTGAGCGCAGGCGAGAGAGATACATAATAATTTACACGTGGAAAATATTGGAGGGGCTGGTCCCAAATCTGCACACAGAAATAACACCACATGAGACCAGGAGGCATGGCAGGATGTGCAGAATACCCCCGTTGAACAGCAGAGGTGCAACAGGTACTCTGAGAGGGAACTCTATCAATATCAGAGGCCCGAGACTGTTCAACACGCTTCCACTACACATAAGGGGCATAACTGGCCGACCCCTCACAGTGGTCAAGAGAGAACTTGACAAGCCCCCCCAAAGGATACCTGATCAACCAGGCTGTGACTCATACGTCAGGCTGCGAGCAGCCGCGTCCAACAGCCTGGTTGACCAGTCCAGCAACGAGGAGGCCTGGTCGACGACCGGGCCGCGGGGACGCTAAGCCCCGAAAACACCTCAAGGTAACCTCAAGGTATGGGGTCCACTCACAGGATGAGTGGCGCTGCCCAATAAACTCGCCCCCTCGAGGCAAAATTAAAAAAAAAAAAATCCACCTCTTCCTCCAGTTGTTGGACTGGTTGGACGGTCGGCGTTCAATCCCCGACGGTCCAAGTGGTTGGGCACAATTCCTTTCCCCCTCGTCCCATCCCAAATCCTTATCCTGACCCCTTCCAAGTGCTATATGTAGTCTTAATAGCTTGGCACTTTCCCCAGGTAATTCCCTTACTCTCCCCACTCTCATCCTCATTATAATAATAGCCACTCCAAATAATAATAATCATATTTACCCGCAAGTTCGTCAGTCACATTGCAGTAGTCACAATAGCAATGAACCAATTAACCATTTCCTCCTTTCGCTAATTTGAGATCATTGCCATTGCGTCCCCCTTGCCACCTTCACATTCTCCACTTTGCTTATTTGTTATTATGATCGTTTATTCTACCCACTTTTTCTCTCCTATTGCTGCCTTTATATTTTTCATCACTCATACAACGTCTCTTTAATTTGTGACTACAAACGTTTGTGTCTCCTCCTCCTCCTCCTCTTCCTCAGTCCACATTTCTTTCATCTTCGCCGTCGACGTCTTGGTCTGAGCTGTTTGGTCTACCTTCTCTCTCCCGTCTAATGTAGTGAATTGGCCGTGTTTGTTTTTTTAGTGTTGTATCGGCTGTGATTTAGATGTGGTTTTATTACGAGTTATAAGAGAGAGCGAGAGAAGAACGGAACTGATTTTGTTAGAAAACTGTGGACATTAAAAGTGTTAAGTGCTTGCTTAATAGTGTCTACAGGGAGGGAGGGATTTATCAGGGGAAAGCGCCAAGCCATTACGACTATATAGCACTGGGAAGTGATCAGGATAAGGATTTGGGATGGGTCTGACTACAAGATGTTAAGGTCTTTTTTTTTTTGGTGTGTGTGGGGGGGGGGGTCATAAAGAAAATCGCTTTGTCGAATCTGGTCGTGGACGGAGGTGGCTTCCATAAATTCTTCTAATGTATTCCACCTGTTGACCTCCTACAGTGCAAATTATTTTCATATATTTATTTGGCTCATTTGCGTTTCCAGTATACTTTATGTACTTTTGTAGTCTTTTCTCACTTTGAAGGGCTTTCGTCTCCCACGAGCTGCCGGTGTTGCAGTGAAACATAGTAAGTTGTATTTAAAATGTTGTACATTAGATCATACATGTCAGATGTAGCAGGTTGTAGCCGCCTGAGACTGATATTGTTGTTCAAACCTGTAATTTAGGACTATTGTCTTATGTATAATCCTTTTTGAAGTGTGAAAGTAAATATGGGCAACTTCCTCACTGTTCTGTATGACAGTGAATATAACCACCATCCTCACTGTCCTGTGTGACAGTGAATATGAGCAGCATCCTCACTGTCCGGTGTGACAGTGAATATGAGCAGCATCCTCACTGTCCGGTGTGACAGTGAATATGACCACCATCCTCACTGTCCTGTGTGACAGTGAATATGAGCAGCATCCTCACTGTCCGGTGTGACAGTGAATATGAGCAGCATCCTCACTGTCCGGTGTGACAGTGAATATGAGCAGCATCCTCACTGTCTATACAAAATAATCTGGAATATAGTGACACTGAGCACGACGGAGATGGGCAAGATTGGCCTTACATCGTGCAACAGCTTCGCATGTGCCTCAGGCACTATGTGACCTGCTTGAGAATGGATCTGAACGATCTGGGTGGCTGATCAGTATCCTCTGAGAGGCGCGGGATAGGCTGTGTAGCAGTGTGTTTGAGAGGAGTAAAAATGTACAATCCCGCTCTGAACTCGGGCACCTGATTGGCACTGTTTAATTTGAGTTGGGGGGAAGAAAGGTGCAAAGTGTTTGTGCTCAGGAGCGCTGTTGTCATTTGTCACCAGCGCAGCTGCTCATCTGCCTGGAATTGCAAAGTAATTGATTGATTGATGAAGATTGAGCCACTCAAAAGGTGGCACGGGCATGAATAGCCCGTAAGTGGTGGCCCTTTTGAGCCATTACCAGTATCAAGAGCTGATACTCCCGTGTTACAAAGTGAACAATGACACCCTGGAGTATTGGTGGGAATAAAACTTAAGGACACAGGTGGAAAGAGAAATCACAGGTATGCGAGTGGAACACTTGGAATAATGTGAATCTCGAGTAATGAACAAGTGGAATGAACTAGGAGAGGAAGTAGGAGAACTTCACCAACATCTTCAAGCAAAGAAATGACAATGCCCAGCCAGGTCGGAGATGTTAAACTAGAGTACTAGACTAGTGATGCCAAAAACGCGGGAGCCAAGAAGTGGAACTCACTGCCTTAACAGATGAGCACAAGTGACGCAGTGCGCGCACACGCATATTTAATTGTATCGCATTAAGAAATGGATATTCACAATAAATTTTATTTGGGAGAGCGAAAGAGAGGGGAAAGGAGACACGAGAACAACAATAAAGGGTAGAGGGAATGCATGTGCGATTATGGTGGTAAGAAGGACGAGCCGATAAAGTTGGGAGTAAAGCGAGAGAGGGGGGGGGGGGTAGTGTGTGAACAAGCGAGAGGGAGGCGGGTAGGGAGTTTGAACAAGGGGAAAACGCGGGCTAAAAGGAAAGGAGGAAAGGAGTGGAGAGGGGAGGGAAGAAGAGAAGTGAGAGAGATGACGGGATGGGGAATAGAAACGAGAGAGGAGGAGGGAAGGAAGGAGAGGAGAGGGTGATAGGGAAGAGAGGATTGGAATGACACTGAACATAACGACCTATATCAATATACAGCCAAGCCTCCTAAAATGAAAGTACTTATAGTAACGTTGTGGTCGAGGGTACAAACATGTTGTGAGGGACCACCAGAAAGTACATTTTATATTGTTGAATTTGGACAAACCGAAAAAAAGGCCTAAGCATTTTAAAATAAGAAAAATAACTCCAAACCAGGCACCAGACGTGAATATGAACGAGACGGAAGAATATGTGCTGGACACTAGAAAAGCTCTCACACCACACACACACACAATATGTGCGTGCAAATGAATGAAGGAATGAAGGGGAGGGAGAAGGGGAGAGGGGAGGGGAGGGGAGGGAAGGGGAGGGAGAGGGGAGGGAGAGGGGAGGGAGAGGGGAGGGAGAAGAGAGGGGGGGGGGGGTAATGGGGGGAATAGTGAAACTAACCCCCACAATAAACCGCACCTTGGCGATCACACTAATAAACTGATCAAACATAAGACCACCGATCTAATCTGGCTCGGTACACCTTAACTATCTGATTTTATGCTTGCTTGTTACTCACTCCTGCCTCCTTCTGGGGGAGTAATCCCCCCCCCCCCTCGCCCTCTCCATCCTCACCTCCTCTCCCTCTTCCTCCCTTCACTTTCCCAATTTTCTGAGATTTCTTGCCACATCTTCAGTTTTTCTCTTGCTACATTTGTTTGTGGTTTTCTCAGTTTTTACGTGTAACTTGGCCTATAATGCTGGGTTTTGCCGAGTGCCCC
The DNA here is from genome assembly GCF_020424385.1 of Procambarus clarkii. Taxonomy (NCBI): domain Eukaryota; kingdom Metazoa; phylum Arthropoda; class Malacostraca; order Decapoda; family Cambaridae; genus Procambarus; species Procambarus clarkii. The sequence goes on along the minus strand of NW_025570569.1, from coordinate 21,334 downwards.
TGTGCTTGTAATCCTTGTCCGATGCTTTATTATTATTATTGCTAATTTTATTATTACCATTTATTTCTTTTTTCCCTGGTCACTGGTTTCTTTCAAGCTTGCAAGGTCGAACTGCAAACTTTTGTGTACAGTTTTCTGTAGCAATGCGGGAATTTTATATTTTTATTTAAAACTATTTTGTGTTCTTAGCCATATATTTACAAGGTTTTTAAATGTTGAAATGAAGGGTGGATTGTTCACCAGCCTGTTGCCAAAATGTGCTCCATAACTTCGGCTATACTGGATGATAAGACTTCGAAATTGTTCTGTTCGTACAAAGGGAACATCTGTCTGGTAGTCAATAATAATAATAATTATTATTATTATTATTATTATTATTATTATTATTATTATTAAATGTTCGCCTGTATGCTATCACAATTTCTCTCCCTTTTCATACATGCATGACTCTAGTTGTTTTCTTTAAGGGATATATGCTTTATGGTATTTAGTGTATTGTCACTATACGCACTATATGATCCTGTGGTATATGGTAAGAGCCCTCGCACACCTGATCCGCAAGGGAGACGCCAGGTTACAACCGCTAGCAAGGTGGGCGATTGGGCACCATACTTGCACTGTTCGCCCCTGATCACTCGGCAGTAATATGGACCAGGTTGTAAAGCTATTTGCGGATATTGTTCCGGGAAAAACAAGATATATAAAACTTAAAATGAGGTGTGGGAGGGCGAGGTTAGCCTACAAACGATTGACGAATTCTGCTCCTTTACCCTCTAGAAGAAAGGAACTACTATCAGGAGAAAGCGCCAAGCCATTATGACTATATAGCACTTGGAAGGGGTCAGGATAAGGATTTGGGATGGGACGGGGGGAGAGGAATGGTCCCCAACCACTTCCCCCAACGGTAAGATCCAGTAGACGGGAAACATCTCCCGTCCACGAGGCTAACCATAGCCCGTGCTTCTTGCCCCGCTCCTGTGCCAGGTAAGTTACGGGCTCACCATAGCCCGTGCTACTTGGAACTTGTTCCGAGTAGCTGAATCTATAACAGCAGGTAAGATCCCCAACGGTCGGGATTGAACGCCTACCGGCAAGAAGCGAGACCGTCGCTCTACCGTCCAGTCCAAGTGGTTCGGCTTTCTTAAGTGTAAACAAAATTAGTGCTAGCAATTATTGCTCGTTAATATGCTCCTTTTTTTAATAGATTTTTACCACTTTTAACAAAAATCCATTTACCACTTTTAGCAAACATTGTGTTCTGAGTTTTTCACCGTTCCAGGAGCTGTAGCTTGTCGTGTCACACATCTAACTCTACACACCTGTAGCAACGTGGTAGACTTGTTCATTCTCCCCCCGTCTCATCATCATCATCATCTCCACTCTCTCATTATCTCCCGTCTGCTCCCTTCCTCTCTTCCCCGTCCTCTCACTCGCCCTTCTCTCTCCAATTACCACAAGAAGTAATAGTAAAGTCAGTTCTATCCTTATATCAGATGACACCTTTATCACACCACCACCACACCGTCTCGCCTCACACTGCCCACGGCTCCAACACGGCTTCAACATAAATAATTTACCACACGTTCAGCCCAACACCCCATATCAAGTTGCAACTTAGCTAATTAAAAGTCACACCTGTTAGTGTATACACCTCCCTTAACCCAGGCCCTTCCCCCCCCCTGACCACCACTCTCACTACCTACATGCATTCCTATCTACCCACCTAAATACTACCAGTTTCATTCTCTTGCTACCAGCCCACACGCAAAGCAACTACTGTTAGATATTTGATTGTGCTCAGCAATTCCGTTTGAGGTGAGGCGCTAAGCCGTCACTCATAGTTATGTTCACCACAGTACCTCTTTCTCAACACTACCATCCCATCACCACAACAACACTATCACCATCACCACAACACTACCACCCCATCACCACAACACTACCACCCCATCACCACAACACTACCACCCCATCACCACAACACTACCACCCCATCACCACAACATTACCACCACCATCACCTCAACACTACCTCCCCCCCCATCACTACAACATTACTTGGAGTATACCTGGAGTAGGTTCTAGGAGCTTTTCGAACTCTTTTGATCCAAAACACTCTTGCTTGGAGGGGCGTAGCACAAGACGAAGCTGGAAAAAGTTCAGAGGTATGTCACTAGGCTAGTCCCAGAAATACGAGGCATGAGTTACGAAGAAAGGCTGTGTGAGATGCACCTCACGACACTGGAAGACAGAAGAGTATGGGGAGACATGATCACTGCCTACAAAATTCTCAGAGGAATTGACAGGGTCGATAAGGATAAACTTTCTAACACGGGTGGTACGCGAACAAGGGGACACAGGGGGAAACTGAGTACCCAAATGAGCCACAGGGACATTAGAGAGAACTTTTTCAATGTCAGAGTAGTTAACAGGTGGAATGCATTAGGCAGTGATGTGGTGGAGGCTGACTCATACATAGTTTCAAGTGTAGTTATGATGAGAGCCCAGTAGGCTCAGGAACCTGTACACCAGTTAATTGACAGTTTAGAGGCGGGACCAAAGAGCCAGAGCTCAACCCCCGCCAGCACAAATAGATGAGTACACACACACACACACACACACACACACACACACACACACACACACACACACACACACACACACACACACACACACACACACACACACACACAGCCACCCGCTGCAGACCCATCGAGAGACGGGTCAAAGACAGGTCAAAGGATGGGGTGTTAGGGTGGGGCAGTGACGTACCCACATACAGTGATGGAGGACCGTGGCATCACGGCCAAATAGTGCGCCCTGCGTCTGTCCATCAGTACCAGCGGGGCATGCGGGCAGCCTCAGACCCCGTCATGCCCACATTGTCCACAATCTCTCTTCCTACTTTGCTCTTTTTCTGTACAATTCATTTTTGTCCGTTTCAATCCTCTGTCCTTTTCGTGTTCGTGTTTTAGTGTGCAGTCTTCAGATGCTCATGTTCACCCATTCGTGTCTGTTCATCGACACAATCCGTGTCTTTGTATCTGTACTGTATGTGCGCGTCCCACAGTATGTTGCGACTGTCTGCATTTGCACATTTCTATAATGCAACTTTTCATGCGTCTGTCTCTCTCCGTGTTTACTTTGCTGATGTTTGTGTCTTGGTATTCCCAGCACTCTTGACTGTCTTCATCACTATGTATCTGTTCAACTCATTTGTTTATGTTCTCCGATTGATTGATTGAAGAAGATTAAGCCACCCAAGAGGTGGCACGGGCATGAATAGCCCGTAAGACAATATGTTCTCCGCTGTTGTTGTTGTTGTTATAGATTCAGCTACTCGAAACAAGTTCCAAGTAGCACGGGCTATGGTAAGCCCGTAACTTACCCGGCACAGGAGCGGGGCAAGTAGCACGGGCTATGGTGAGCCCGGTTCTCCGCTGTGGTAAGAGGTATATACCTCTCTCCCGTGAACGGTGAGGGGGTGTAGGGGGATTTTATCTCACTCCTCACCCGCTAGTGCCCTTTATTAATATTTTCTACTTCACACTCGCCTATCTCCTATCCACTTATCACGTTCACTCACCAACTTTCCACATTCCCCCCACACAAGTCGCCCATCACACCTACAGTGCTCCTCCAGATTATAACTAGTTAATGTTTCGTGGAAAGTTATGATTGTGGATTTCAGTATCAGTCGTTTGGTCTTCACCGCTGTCACGTGCGTGTGAATGAAGAGCTTGGTAATAAGGGTCGGGATGTTCAGCGCCTCAACAGTGATCTAATCATAAATAAAAATATATGTCTCAACACACGTGCGATACACAGGACATGCAAAAGGCATACCACCATCATGCATGATAAAACTGTGACACGCCAGGGAAACGAATAGGAAATGTGCTTGTGGGCGAACGCGAGACATGCACAGACACACACACACACACACACACACACACACACAGTGATGTGGGCTTGGGGGCTCGCGGCTGAGTAGACAGCGCTCTGGAGTCGTAGTTCAGAAGAGGCAGAAATGGGCAGTTTCTTTCACCTTGGTGCCCCTGTTTACCTAGTAGTAAATGGGTACCAGGGAGTTCGACAGCTGTTACGGGCTGTTTCCTGGGTGTGTGTGTGTGTGTGTGTGTGTGTGTGTGTGTGTGTGTGTGTGTGTGTGTGTGTGTGTGTGTGTGTGTGTGTGCGTGTGCGCGCGCATGTGTTAGAGGGAAAAACAGATTGGTTAGAAAGGCGGGGTCCAGGAGCTAATAGCTCAATTCTGCAGACACAAATAGTAAACACACCCACCCACCATAACCACTCAAGTAAATAGCATGAAATCCCTGAATGTTTACTATATACTTCTTGTTCTGGATTTCCTTTATTGTGGTGTAGTTCAGTTTCCTGAGCCGTTTAACATTAGTGACATGAAATACTAAGAAGAATTGAGAAAGCAAACAAGGAAGCACTATTACAAATTCGGAACAAGGAGACAGGTAGAAACTTAGAAACAAATGAGTCACAAGAATGTCAGAAAAAAACTTTAAACGCAAGAGTTATAAATAAATGAAACAAAAGAAGTGGTTGAAACAAACTTATTTCAGTTTTAAACCTAAATATACCTGGTTATTACGGCCAGAATTGTAAATGTTTGTACCAGATGTTACAATAAAGCTTCTTATTCTGATTGGAAGCTGAAGATCGACCAAACAAGCACATTTAGGTGAGTATAAACAATCAGAGGCTTAGGGCCAGCGCAGGAATATCCCTGCAAAAAAAAAAAAAGTCAAAGAGTATTAATCCAAAAAGTATTCCTGGTTCTGCCACCCTGATAATACAAAAGATACCTTCTGAGCACCACCGGGGGCATGATAGGTCAACAGCCACGTTGACAACATGAATGATACCCAGTACCCCGCTCTCTCTTGATCGACCGCGCCACCCTCCGAAGACAACTATCATTAACGTAGTGACAAAATGCTGTAACTCCACACAGCGCATTATGCCTTCAATGTTACATCTGCCAAGCTGAAGTGTCTTCATGTTGATAACAAAGAGTCAAGTTTGTAACGTCTTATACCCCGAGGGGAATAGTTAAAACAGTTTGTTAGTTTGTTAGAACTTAGTTTGACCAATGTCTAGGGCGGTGGGGTTCCTCCAGTAGGCTAAGTCACTCCTATTTTAGCATTGTTCATTTCTGAATTGTGATCGACCTAGTCAATGACTGGGCCGCGGGGACATTGATCCTCGTAATTACCTCAATGTAACCCCCGAGTTGTCATTATATAATTTTAATTCTCAACCTATCATGACCAAAATTCTGGGATTTCTTTAAGAGTAAATGTCAATGGCCAGGAGACAAGTCAAATGAGTTCACACATTAGAAGGAAATCATTCTGTTAACGTGCCTGGCCGCTACACCATAACTAAACATATTAAATAATTTAAAACTGACCCAAAAATAATCACCGCAATATAGCCGAAAGCGACGCAGCGCGCCGTCTCTTCCCGTTCCGTCAACAATCAATTGGGGAAAATCGCTGGCGCCTGCTAATTACAGTGAACTGAGCTATATTTGGTCCGGCTTGTTTGGACGGCGCTAAGCAGGCCAAGGTGTACCACCCGCCAAAGTTTACACGTACGATTTACAGAGTGTGGTCCGAGGCCGCCATTTTTCTCCCAATGTGATGTAAAAGATAAAAGTTGGGCAAGTTAAGCCCTGAATATTAGTGCGTGGCTAGCCGCCGAGCTGTCTGCTTAAACAAATACTTCTTTGTATAATTTAAAAGCAGATTCTTACTTATTTTTAATAACTCGTCACATGGAATGTTTATTTCAAGAAATATATACTTCAGTCCATAAGTGTATATGACGACCATTTGGTGGATATCAAGGACATCTGCGGAATAAAAACTGTAGTCTAAAATCTTTTGTGAGTAAATGAGATTAGGACAAAAAGTCAGGAGGCTCCGATTAAAACGCTTTTAATATATGAACACCTAAATGATTTAAGTCAGAGTGATTTTTTATTTTTCTTGGTTCAAGTGTCTACCTAAATATAATGTTAATAATAATAATAATAATAATAATAATAATAATAATAATAATAATAATAATAATAATAATAATAATAATAATAATAATAAAAAGACATTTTGGCAAGGCTGATAATCTTCATTAAATAATTACAAGCCAAGAAATGAACGAGTCGTATGTCTCTTACATTTATAAGTGGACCTTAACAGTGAGGTAGAGAGTGATCCCAGCCCCTCCAGCCACACCACTAGTGGCCAGTGTGATCCCAGCCCCTCCAGCCACACCACTAGTGTCCACTGTGATCCCAGCCCCTCCAGCCACACCACTAGTGTCCACTGTGATCCCAGCCCCTCCAGCCACACCACTAGTGCCCACTGTGATCCCAGCCCCTCCAGCCACACCACTAGTGCCCACTGTGATCCCAGCCCCTCCAGCCACACCACTAGTGCCCACTGTGATCCCAGCCCCTCCAGCCACACCACTAGTGCCCACTGTGATCCCAGCCCCTCCAGTCACGCCACTAGTGCCCACTGTGATCCCAGCCACGCCACTAGTGCCCACTGTGATCCCAGCCCCTCCAGCCACGCCACTAGTGCCCACTGTGATCCCAGCCCCTCCAGCCACACCACTAGTGCCCACTGTGATCCCAGCCCCTCCAGCCACACCACTAGTGCCCACTGTGATCCCAGCCCCTCCAGCCACGCCACTAGTGCCCACTGTGATCCCAGCCACGCCACTAGTGCCCACTGTGATCCCAGCCACGCCACTAGTGCCCACTGTGATCCCAGCCCCTCCAGCCACGCCACTAGTGCCCACTGTGATCCCAGCCCCTCCAGCCACACCACTAGTGGCCAGTGTGATCCCAGCCCCTCCAGCCACACCACTAGTGGCCAGTGTGATCCCAGCCCCTCCAGCCACACCACTAGTGTCCACTGTGATCCCAGCCCCTCCAGCCACACCACTAGTGTCCACTGTGATCCCAGCCCCTCCAGCCACACCACTAGTGCCCACTGTGATCCCAGCCCCTCCAGCCACACCACTAGTGCCCACTGTGATCCCAGCCCCTCCAGCCACACCACTAGTGCCCACTGTGATCCCAGCCCCTCCAGCCACACCACTAGTGCCCACTGTGATCCCAGCCCCTCCAGTCACGCCACTAGTGCCCACTGTGATCCCAGCCACGCCACTAGTGCCCACTGTGATCCCAGCCCCTCCAGCCACGCCCCTAGTGCCCACTGTGATCCCAGCCCCTCCAGCCACACCACTAGTGCCCACTGTGATCCCAGCCCCTCCAGCCACACCACTAGTGCCCACTGTGATCCCAGCCCCTCCAGCCACGCCACTAGTGCCCACTGTGATCCCAGCCACGCCACTAGTGCCCACTGTGATCCCAGCCACGCCACTAGTGCCCACTGTGATCCCAGCCACGCCACTAGTGCCCACTGTGATCCCAGCCCCTCCAGCCACGCCACTAGTGCCCACTGTGATCCCAGCCCCTCCAGCCACACCACTAGTGCCCACTGTGATCCCAGCCCCTCCAGCCACACCACTAGTGCCCACTGTGATCCCAGCCCCTCCACTCATGTCAAGTCTCCTCCTACACTGGATATATTACTCTGCATCACCTCCAGTCGTTTAAAGAGTGCGCTTAATGCCGCTTCCTTATCAGAAGACCTCACAGTTTAAACTCCATTTACTGGTATTTATCCACATAAATCTAAATGTAACGTTGTTTTAATTTTCTTTTCTTTACCTTGTTACTATGATTCTTTTGTACAACACTGAGGCTAATTTGTGTACACTGATGGAACTTTGTTGTGCAGCTTCAGTGTAATACATACTTATGACATAAACCTAGAATCACAGTGTGAGGAGAATCTGGTTTGGTGTTGGGCTTATGACCTATTAACCGCGGGAGAGTTAAGGTAAACCATCAAGTCTCCTATAACCCTGAACACAGCAGATGTTGTTTCTTGTCGAAGAGGAATCTTCCCTGGCGGTACTCCTAAAAGCATTCTTTAAGCATCATGTTTAGATATCTGGTCTGTCTTTATATTCACCAACATAATGTGCGCGAGTAATGTGACTTTTTTCTGTGACCGCTTAAAAGGACAGGTTCGGCGCTTTGTCTACTCACAGGTGCTTTTGTTTTGCACATCGAGAGGTTTCTTCCTTTCATTATGTCCTCTTAATTGCTTTTCATCTTTCCTCTGAGGAGAACAAAATCTGTTCATCTGTGACATCTGAGGACCTTGCATTGACTGGGGTTTAAGTCAAGCAACCGTTTGCTCGACCACGTTTGTCATCTGTCTTCCTGGACAATCCTGCAGTCTTTGCTTGATTTTAATCTTGTTAGATGAAAAAATAAATCTCACCTCAGCTTCAGGATTTACATATACAAATAAATTGTAGGGGGTTAAGGATTGACCCCAGCGAGATTCCTCTTGAGTTTGTACTAGAGATTGTCGAGTGGGACAATGAAAAACTCTAACAATCTAGGAAGATGCCGTCTGCTCAGCGCTGCTCGCTCGCTCGCTCTCGTCTCGTCTTCGTCATTTTGTCATTGCATTTAAACAGGTTGTGTTATGCAGAACTTCACCTGTCTCAAATCGGTAATTAGAGGTAAATGAGTTCTCCGAAGACCTGCAGACCAGTTGATTACTGCTTATCAAAGCCCTATTTTGCGGATCGAATACGACACATTACTTGCGTCATACTCTAGCGACAAGCCTCGTAGTCCTGCTAGACTACAGAGCCATATTCCCTGTAGACTGACTTTCTGCTGGAGAATAAGTCAAGATATGAGTCTAACCCAAAGGCTCTACAATACATATATTTTTACAGTGACAAGGATTTTGTTACAGTACTAGGGTAATTGTTGATCAATGAATGAATCAGCTGTTCCCGGAAACCGTGCTGATAATTATTTTTCGAGACTTACTATCTTTGTTCCATTGTTCTCTCATTATTTTATAAAGCACTTTGCTAGGTATGTTTATTAGGGGCACTTTCTTTCTCACTACAACTCTAGTTTCCTTTACCATGTTTACCATATACTCCTTAATACCGTGCAGTAGCTTTCCCAGTTACATTGTGGGTTTGGTTCTGGGAGGTGGGCGTGGGTGGGGAACGGGGCCGAAAAGTGTATGAGAGAAAGTGAGAGGGAAGGAGTGAAAGGGAGGAGGGAAGGAGTGAAAGGGAGGAGGGAAGGAGGCAGAGTGAGAAAAAGTTGGAGGGGAAAGGAGGGAGGGGAAGTGCAAGAAATAGTGAAGAACGAGAGCGCGCGCGCGAGCGAGGGCATTCAATTGAAACAAGGCGACGTCTGGTAGGTGTGAGAGGGTACAGGCGGAGGGGCGCCAGGGGAGGCCGTGAGCCGGACCCACATACTGCAGAGGGACGAGGAACCGGATCCTTTCTCCAGGAATCATAAGAGGGTTGGTAAATGCGCGGAGAGGATAATGAAGACAAAGGAGAGTTTGGAAGGATATCACAACATCTTATAACAATTGAAAGTGTGTTTGCGATAGAAAGTTATTTATAATGACAAGAAAATGGAGTTAGATGGCCAGGGAACGATTTTGCAAGGAAATAAATGTAATTGAAATTGAAGAATGAGACAGAGATATAAAGATAAGATAAGTTATTGAGGTATAAAAAGAGTTGTCAAGGCGACAAACCTGAACACGAATCGTGTTATGAATAATTTTCATAATAATAATAAGAAAGTTTACATGAGAGAGAGAGAGGGAGAAGTTTATATGAGAAGAGAGAAATTTATATGAGTTCAGAACAGGAGCCATAAAATTACAGTATTTTGCTAGGATTATATGGAACATGAACAAAGGTTTTATTAATGATGATGACGTAGGGAAACGAGGAAGATAAGAGCCGAGAGAAAGCGGATGAAAGAAGAATTTTCGTTCTAAATCAGGTTATCAGCTGGGAGCACTAAATTGCTGGGAGCACTAAATTACTGCTCGCAGCCTGACGTATGAATCACAGCCTGGTTGACCAGGTATTCTCTTTTCTATTAGAGAAGATAAAGATGGAAAGAAACAGAACCTTGTCCTCACATTCCGCTCTCTCACTCACACTACCAACAGTTATCAAGAGAAGTCAAGAAACACAACGTCGATTTGAAAAAATATATATAGATATTTAGCAGAAGATAAAAATTGAAGTATATTTTACTACTGATGCTACTATTACCACTAGTGCTCCCGTCGTCAGCAACACGACCACCACTAATATTGGGAGCCTATACTAGAATATTCAGCACTGGTCTGGTATACCTTCCTCGTGAACCACAAAACTAAACTTCATAAAGTGTTGAGAGCTGTAATAAGACTTGTGCCTGAATCAAGATAACTAAAAGGACACGTTAAGGACTTAAGTTTCACAAATCTAGAGAACATAAACAGAGGGATTTTGATTACTACATACAATAAACCGAAAGAAAATAGAACAATAGGACACAAGTGGAAACTGGAAATGCAGACGAGTCGATGTATGACAAGACTCGTGCCTTGCACGAGAGGTCAACAAATGGAATGCACTGTAAGAAGAAGTCGTGGAAGTCACCTTGAGGTACAACTTCAAGGACAGATAAGACAGAGAACTGGAACATATTGGGGAAAAAATAACACATACACAGGTACAACAGAGCCAGTATGCAGAGCATAAAGATATACTCACTCACCACATGTCTGCAAGGAAACCACTACTAATAGTAGTAGTATAGATAATCATGTGGGAACAGATGAACAAGATGCAGAAGGGATAGATAGAAAAGAGAGTCGTAAAAGGGGGATGGGAGAGAAGGGAGGGGTCGGGGATGGAAGGAGTGGGTGGTCGAGGAGGGGGCGTGGAGGACACCAGTACGAGGTGGAGATAATGAAGCCTGAGGTGTGAGCGGCTCGGGCCGAGGGTAGGGGGTGGTCTTTGTTAAGGCACCAGTGAGAGATGCTCTCAGCTTGTGCCTGAGCTACGTAGATCTGGGTTACTACGACGCCTTGCTCCAGATAAAAGGTAGAGGTTGATATGGTTATTGAATGTAATTGTGGGTTTAGGGTATCAATAAAATCATATTTATAAATTTAACCATAAACGATTGTACATTTATATCAGTAAGTGTTGACGGGCTTAGCAGAAAATGAAAATTTTTTGAGGGGTGAGAATTGTGGTGGCTACCTATGTGGTGATTACAGTCAGACTGTTGGTGCTTGCCGCGCGCAGTCTGACGTAGGCACATCTCTGATGGTGGTTAAGAATGATGAATGTTAAGGAAGGAACTGGAGACTGCTTTTTTATGGGCGGTGGGAGGCGATGAGTCGGTGGAGAGAACCGGGCCGGTCATGGTTGATGGGGAGGAGAGCCGGCCGATGAGGAGGGGAGAGTTGACTGGTTGTGAGGATGGGATGAGGGAGTTGGGTTGTTGATGAGAAGAGCCTGGCGAGGGGTTTGGTTGGTGGTGAGGAATGTGTGGAGGGGCGGGGGTTGGTAGAGAGGGGGACCTGGCATGGTAAGCAGTTGGCGGGGAAGGGTGTGTGGAGTGGTCAACTCTGCCTGTGAGAGGCCAGTGTCAAGAGGACACCCAGAAAGGTAATATGTAGCAGTAAATTTATCAAGTTCATACTGACAACTGTTATGGTGCCCGCAGTCCACTATGAAACAACTCTCTCGTCTTTGAGTCATACTCGTTCGTGCCCAGCACATACGACCGTCGAAGTACTTAATTTCAATTAGGATATATAATTTAAACGTGGAGTCTGCTGTCATGTTGATAAATTTCTATAGAATATTGAAGCACAATAAGATGGCGTTTTCATGCCACGTTACCGAAGGAGACAAATAAGACGGGGGATTGGTCGATACTCGTCCACACTTCCAGTTACAGCTCCACTCCTGAGCCAGGTAAGTCCACTACGGACTCATCATAGCTTGTGCTACGAGGAACTTTTTGTTCCGAGTAGCTGAATCTAAAAGAACAACAACAACAGCGATACTCGTCACTCGCTGTCCAGACGTCATGAGGAAAGGTGCTCTACCTCTATACACCTCTTGGAATCGACTGCAATGTACTCCAAGCAAAGAGAGTAGCAGTAGTATCTGAGGAGTACCTAAGGGGATTTTCCTCCAAGCATCCCTATTCCATTGTTACAGCAAATCAGAAAGACGGACAAGAAGTCAAGAGTGGCTGACATTGACAAGCACATGCAGCAATACAGTGATCTGGAAGATAGGCACTACGGTAACTACCTGGCCCTTGGTTGTATCTGTAAGTTTGCAACAGTCCAGTCATTTGGAAGCAGGGAAGACGAAGTCAATCAGCGACGGCGCTGCTTCGTGTCAGCGTTTCCAGCTGCGTGTGTGTTTGCAACCTCACGAAAATATAGAAGACCTTTCAGCAAGCAGCAAGCTGGTGACATCGTCAACAACCTTACGTCATGAACTTATGTTTCCTATAGGAGGTGAACCCAAGGAGGCCGCACTAACACACCAAGCAGGCAAACCTTTCGTACAAGTTAGCAAAAAATTTAATCATAAAGAACATCTTGTTTACTTCAAGCCTGGAAGCAAGACCTTCCTAGGTCACCGTCTGACCAATGTTGCTCAAATGGTAAATCTGGTTTTCAGAGGTTTTAAGGATTTTTAGAACTTGGTTCAGTTCATCTGCTTCGAGGCTGACAGTGTTCACATTATGAGATGAAATAACCTATCCGTGTTATTTTCAGTCTGAAGGTGGGTAATTACAGGACTGATCCCAAACTATGAGGTCTGAAACAAAGGGATTTTGAAAGTCACTGCATTCGTCGACCGACTGTTGTAAATGTGGGGTTTGGGAGCTGAAATTATCATGTAAGCTTTGCTAGGTAAACAGATACACATACACACACACACACACACACACACACACACACACACACACACACACACACACGCACGCACACACACACGCGCACACACGCGCACACACACGCACACACACGCACACACACACACACACACACACACGCGCACACACACACACACACAGGGATGTTAGAAAGAACTTTTTCAGTGTCAGAGTAGTTAACAGATGGAATGCATTAGGCAGTGATGTGGTGGAGGCTGACTCCATACACAGTTTCAAATGTAGGTAAGACAGAGCCCAGTAGGCTCAGGAATCTATACACCAGTTGATTGACAGTTGAGAGGCGGGACCAAAGAGCTAAAGCTCAACCCCTGCGAGTACAAATGGGTGTGTACACACATACGCATGCACCCCTTGCCCTCTTTTTCCGTCTTCAGTCTTCTTCCTTCCCCGAAGCCCCACCTCTCAATCACTTCTCTCTTCCCCCTTCCCTCACTACTCTTTACTCCAGTTTCTCGTCCCAAGGCATCCCCCCCCCACCTGTTACATATCCCTCCCTCCCCACTTTCCATTAACCCCTTCCTGGAAAACCAACATGGTTCCAGCGCCTGCCTTCGACGGAATAGTTAATCAAATCGTACCCAAACCTTTCACCTTGGTCCAGTCACCAGCTTGGTTTTTCGGCAAAATTCATCCACTCACCCAAGTTCCTCATTATTCACTTCATCCCTGCAAACCACATCATTTCCTTTATCCAACATCCCCTATACTTGGTCTGTCTTTACTCTCCCTCTCAACAACCTTTAACTATCTACTTATCATTCAACCAGGACCACTCCCTCAACCCATTTAAATGACATCAATCTCTTTCCATCTGTCAAGCATAGTATGCTGTCTCATCAACCCCAGGAGACAACCCCATCTACTCCAGTACACAACCCCACACACCCCAGCATACAACCCAACACACCACAGTATTCGTGGCTCATCAACCTCTACATGTACACACTTACAACCCTTCGCTTCTCTAACTTCCACTTCACTCAATTCTTTTTCCTAAAACCCATTCTTCTCCACACCAGTCCACTACTCCCCTTCTAATCCCGCCTCGGACACCATCCGTGCCACCCCCTTCTCTTCCGACAAGGGCTCTGACCAGAACGTGGAATCGTGTTAGAGTGCAGCGCGCCGCTCCTCCCCTCATTTGCATACTGAATGTGCAACACAAATACAGTGGACACGCGCATTTACCGCACGTCCCGGCTAACGAGCAGCCCGCTTACCTCACTGCTCTAACACCCACCCGTCTATTCGATAGCCCACCCACCCACCTGCCAACCCACTTCCAGTCCAGCCCTTAGCTCTATACGCCACATATTTCGACTTTCTATCCATCCCGTCTACTTTCTATCCGAGCCGGTCGGCCGAGCGGAAAGCACGCTGGACTTGTGATCCAGTGGTCCTGGGTTCGATCCCAGGCGCCGGCGAGAAACAATGGGCAGAGTTTCTTTCACCCTATGCCCCTGTTACCTAGCAGTAAAATAAGTACCTGGGTGTTAGTCATCTGTCACGGGCTGCTTCCTGGGGGTGGAGGCCTGGTCAAGGACCGGGCCGCGGGGACACTAAAAAGCCCCGAAATCATCTCAAGATAACCTCAAGATAAATCCCTATCCCGCATGTTAGCACCGTCAATCCAGCCCTTAGCTCTATATTGCATCCGATCGTGGCCTACGGGCCAGTCTCCCATACTACCTCATGCAAGTCTACATCATGTTGATGCTCATGCACTCGCTCTCTCACTCCACCTTCTATTTCCCCAACTGTCCTGTTATACTTTTCTTTGTATATATAAACATTTAAAAGAAAATATAATGGGTCGTTCAAGAATGTTGGTGTTTAAATTACAATCTTGAGACAGCATTAAAACATGAGCGTTTCGGACATTTCTCAGCAACCTGCTCGATCTTCCACTCCCCCTCTCATTCGTCCACTCTACTTCACGCCTGTTCTTCGTTATCGATCGCTCGACATCTCTTGTACACTGGTACAATCCTGCCCATTCGTTCACACTGCCTCACCACACTGATGCCCTCTCAACTCTTCCTCCCCAAGATATACTGAGGAACAATCTAGTGGAGTTTGTGTAAACACATCACCCCCCCCCACACACAATCACTCCCACGTGCTCGCTCACACATCACTCCCACGTGCACGCACACACATCACTCCCACGTGCACGCACACACATCACTCCCATGTGCACGCACATACATCACTCCCACGTGCACGCACACACATCACTCCCACGTGCACGCACACACATCACTCCCACGTGCACGCGCACACATCACTCCCACGTGCACGCGTACACATCACTCCCACGTGCACGCGCACACATCACTCCCACGTGCACGCGTACACATCACTCCCACGTGCACGCGTACACATCACTCCCACGTGCACGCGTACACATCACTCCCACGTGCACGCGTACACATCACTCCCACGTGCACGCGTACACATCACTCCCACGTGCACACATCACTCCCACGTGCACGCGCACACATCACTCCCACGCGCACACATCACTCCCACGTGCACACATCACTCCCACGTGCACACATCACTCCCACGTGCACACATCACTCCCACGTGCACACATCACTCCCACGTGCACACATCACTCCCACGTGCACACATCACTCCCACGTGCACACATCACTCCCACGTGCACACATCACTCCCACGTGCACACATCACTCCCACGTGCACACATCACTCCCACGTGCACGCGCACACATTACTCCCACGTGCACACATTACTCCCACGTGCACACATCACTCCCACGTGCACGCGCACACATCACTCCCACGTGCACGCGCATACATCACTCCCACGCGCACACATCACTCCCACGTGCACGCGCACACATCACTTCCACGTGCACACATCACTCCCACGTGTACACATCACTCCCACGTGCACACATCACTTCCACGTGCACGCGTACACATCACTTCCACGCGCACGCGCACACATCACTCCCACGTGCACGCGTACACATCACTTCCACGCGCACACATCACTTCCACGCGCACACATCACTCCCACGTGCACGCGTACACATCACTTCCACGCGCACGCGCACACATCACTCCCACGTGCACGCGCACACATCACTTCCACGCGCACACATCACTCCCACGTGCACGCGTACACATCACTTCCACGCGCACGCGCACACATCACTCCCACGTGCACGCGTACACATCACTTCCACGCGCACGCGCACACATCACTCCCACGTGCACGCGTACACAAACACGGTTCAAAGGTATGTGTAAGTCCCTGAACTAAGAGGCATGAGTTATGCTGAAAGGATGTGTGAATTGCACCTCACGTCGCTGAAAGACAAGGCGAGTTCTCTGAGATATGATCACCACATACAAAATTCTCAGGGGAATTGATAACGTAAATAAGGACAATTTAGCACGGGTGGAACTAGCAAAAGGGGACACAGGTGGAAACTAAGTATCCAAATGAGCCAGAGTCACTAGAAAGAACTTTTTCAGCATCAGGGTAGTTAATAAATTCCTAATGAATGCATTAGGATGTGATGTGGTAGAGGCAGATTCCATACACTGTTTTAAATGAAGATATGACAGATCAATCGGCTCAGGAACCTGTACACTAGTAGACTGACAGTTGATAGGTGGGACCATAAGCGCCAAAACTCAATGCCACAAGCACAACTATGTGAGCACACAACATCACTCCCACCCACCAACATTCCTACACCCACATTCCCTGCCCCCACATACACCCACGTTCCCTGCCACCACATACACCCACGTTCCCTGCCACCACATACACCCACGTTCCCTGCCACCACATACACCCACGTTCCCTGCCACCACATACACCCACGTTCCCTGCCACCACATACACCCACGTTCCCTGCCACCACATACACCCACGTTCCCTGCCACCACATACACCCACGTTCCCTGCCACCACATACACCCACGTTCCCTGCCACCACATACACCCACGTTCCCTGCCACCACATACACCCACGTTCCCTGCCACCACATACACCCACGTTCCCTGCCACCACATACACCCACGTTCCCTGCCACCACATACACCCACGTTCCCTGCCACCACATACACCCACGTTCCCTGCCACCACATACACCCACGTTCCCTGCCACCACATACACCCACGTTCCCTGCCACCACATACACCCACGTTCCCTGCCACCACATACACCCACGTTCCCTGCCACCACATACACCCACGTTCCCTGCCACCACATACACCCACGTTCCCTGCCACCACATACACCCACGTTCCCTGCCACCACATACACCCACGTTCCCTGCCACCACATACACCCACGTTCCCTGCCACCACATACACCCACGTTCCCTGCCACCACATACACCCACGTTCCCTGCCACCACATACACCCACGTTCCCTGCCACCACATACACCCACGTTCCCTGCCACCACATACACCCACGTTCCCTGCCACCACATACACCCGTCTCCACACAAGGCTAAATCCTTTTTATGCCAGTTCACATTATTCACATCACCACCTCATCTGACTCGTGAAGTAACGGATACCACCGCCTTGTTTTCCATCTCTGCCATCCTCTCTATCCTTGTATTAAAGCCATAAAGCTGTTTATCACATATACATATACATATATAATCACATATACATATACATATATACACATATGTGTTGACCGTTTTCTTGTTTTTGTAGTAGATTGTTAATTGTATCTTCTGATTTGTGTCTGGGGGGATAACGTTCCTATTAGTAATATCTTTCACGACATTCCTCCGTTTTATGAGCCGTCGAAAAGAAGTTCCTGTAAAACATTCTAATGGGAGGTGCAAGTGTTAGGGATAGTAAAACATTTGTATCAAATTATTATATATATATATATATATATATATATATATATATATATATATATATATATATATATATATATATATATATATATATATATATATATATATATGTCGTACCTAGTAGCCAGAACTCACTTCTGAGCCTACTATGCAAGGCCTAATTTGCCTAATAAGCCAAGTTTTCATAAATTAATTGTTTTCGACTACCTAACCTAACTAACCTAACCTAACTTTTTCGGCTACCTAACCTAACCTATAAAGATGGGTTAGGTTAGGTAGGGTTGGTTAAGTTCGGTCATATATCTACGTTAATTTTAACGCCAATAAAAAAATTGACCTCATACATAATGAAATGGGTAGCTTTATCATTTCATAAGAAAAAAAAATAAGAAAAAATATATTAATTCAGGAAAACTTGCCTTATTAGGCAAATCGGGCCTTGCATAGTAGGCTGAGAAGTGCGTTCTGGCTACTAGGTACGACATATATATATATATATATATATATATATATATATATATATATATATATATATATATATATATATATATATATATATATATATGACAATGTCAGACCACGGAGGAAAAATGAAACAGGAATTTCCTTAAGTACTTCGTATATTAATACATCTTCAGAAGGAGTGAATACATCTTCACTCCTTTTGAAGATGTATTAATATACGAAAGTACTTAAGGAAATTCCTTTTTCATTTTTCCTCCGTGGTCTGACATTGTCACATTTAATCACGTGTTTATTTTCGTGATATACACACACACACACACACACACACACACATATATAATATATATATATATATATATATATATATTATATATATATATATATATATATATATATATATATATGTCGTACCTAGTAGCCAGAACTCACTTCTGAGCCTACTATGCAAGGCCCGATTTGCCTAATAAGCCAAGTTTTCATGAATTAATTGCTTTTCGACTACCTAACCTACCTAACCTAACTTTTTCGGCTACCTAACCTAACCTAACCTATAAAGATAGGTTAGGTTAGGTTAGGTAGGGTTGGTTAGGTTCAGTCATATATCTACGTTAATTTTAACTCCAATAAAAAAAAATTGACCTCTTATATAATGAAATGGGTTGCTTTATCATTTCATAAGAAAAAATTAGAGAAAATATATTAATTCATGAAAACTTGGCTTATTAGGCAAATCGGGCCTTGCATTGTAGGCTGAAAGTGAGTTCTGGCTACTAGGTACGACATGTTATATATATATATATATATATATATATATATATATATATATATATATATATATATATATATATATATATATATATATTATACACATACACACAGCAATCTGTACACCTGTTGATTGACGGTTGAGGCGCGGGACCAAAGAGCCAATGCTCAACCCCGTCCCCTCCTCCTCCCCACCTTCCCCGACTCCCCTATCCCCTCGTCCTCCCACCATTCCCCACTCCCTCGTCCGATGCGTTCCTAAATGATCTGATGTTCCCATCAGAAAAACGGAAACATCAAATGATCTGATGTTGCCATCACTGAAAAATAAGAACAGTTAAAAAAACGTAATGAAAAAATAAAAAAATAAACTATACTCACGAAATGAATGGTATGGTAAACAACACAGCTCAATTCCAACGCAATGTCACACAAAATAATTAAATCAAAATGAAAATAAATCGAAAGTTATGAAAATTAAATTTATCAATGCAATTGGAAACATGGAAACAACAGATGGCACTGTTTTTAAAAAAAAAAAAAATCTCAAGTGTGTCATCTATATAGTAGGTATATAAAAACACACGCGTATGTGAATGGAACGTTGTGTCAAAATTTCAAAGCAATCGGTGAAGAACTTTCGGAGATTAGCGATTTTGAACAAACGAACATTTACATTTTTATTTATTTACATATGTAACTATTACAATACCGATCGTGTTGTAACATAACAATAACAATTCTCAAACATTTGTCCCATATTTTAGTCTTACATTTCATTAGTCTTAATATTTTTGAAGGTTATGATATCTGACCTCGAAACGAGCTTGATGAGGCAAGGAAATATAAATAACAGCCAATATAATAAATATAAAACCAATCATATGCAACACCTGGTCGAATTTCTCCGCTAAATGTGTGCCACGAGACTCCGAGTACACACACACACGTGTTCCTCACATTAACCTTCTCTACAACTTTCCTCTAAACACATTAACCTACCAATATTAGTCGCCAATGTGACTACCAGCTGCATATGCCACTAGCACGAACACAAGAGCCTCGACACGCACTTAGTAAGTACAAATATGCCAAAATGATGTATCTCGACCCGGCAGTAGATTAGCAACCAAGGGTACACACACTACAACATCTTGTAATGAATGGCTAATAATACAAGCATGTATTCCATATACCTCAAGTATACAGTATTGCCCCACACTACTACACTGACCTGCAGACAGGGTCCAGTTCTGGCTTCAACAACCACAGTACAAAAAAAAATACTGAACAAGTTTTTTAATCTATCCTTCTACAATCAAGTATATTATCACAATACCCGACACAAAGCATCTAGTGCGCACCAGGCCATACATAAAATATTCGGTGCTCAACAGAACATACTAAGAGTCCAGCTACACAAAACCACTATATATCGTTGCTCGTACTAAAGAAAACACGCAACGTGTTCAGTGCACACAACCCCCCCCCTCCTACACAGCGTTTGGCGTGCACACACATTGGCACTGTGTACTGTACCACCGTCACCGTGGCACTGTGTACTGTACCACCGTCACCGTGGCACTGTGCTGAGGAAACACCTTAAAATATAATCGTCGAGAAACAATCTCTGGCTTCTGGAGAACTATCTTTATACTGCCAAAAATATTAGTTATGTTTAATTGCATTTTGATCCATACGCCGCGTTATTCACAGTAAATGGTCAGGATGACTGAACAAACTTCAACATTTATCCTTCAATATCAACGTCAGATCCAAAAAATTTCAGGTGTTGCTCCAGTGATTCAGGTGTTGCGCCAGTGATTCAGGTGTTGCGCCAGTGATTCAGGTGTTGCGCCAGTGATTCAGGTGTTGGGGCAGTGATTCACGGTGTTGGGGCAGTGATTCAGGTGTTGGCGCCAGTGATTCAGGTGTTGCGCCAGTGATTCAGGTGTTGCGGCAGTGATTCAGGTGTTGGGGCAGTGATTCAGGTGTTGCTCCAGTGATTCAGGTGTTGCGCCAGTGATTCAGGTGTTGCGCCAGTGATTCAGGTGTTGCGCCAGTGATTCAGGTGTTGCGCCAGTGATTCAGGTGTTGCGCCAGTGACTCAGGTATCACGAAATCTGGAGAACAATCTACGAGGGTTCAGGAAGACACACTATAAACAAAGAGGGAATCCACACCGCTGTCAACCCGCTACACGTAAGTGTCAAAATCTTTGTTTTTTGAGAGAGAGGGGGGAGAGAGAGGGGGGGAGAGAGAGGGGGGGAGAGAGAGGAGGGGGGGAGAGAG
>NW_025570568.1:30000-57116 GCF_020424385.1 Procambarus clarkii | reverse complement strand
CCTGGTGGGAAAGTGTTCTAAAGTTGTACACTTCACTCTCGTGTTTAGGAGAGTTGTGCCTTATATATATATATATATATATATATATATATATATATATATATATATATATATATATATATATATATATATATATATATATATAACTGAAAACTCACACCCCAGAAGTGACTCGAACCCATACTCCAGAAGCAACGCAACTGGTATGTACGAGACGCCTTAATCCACTTGACCATCACGACCGGACAAAATGAGGTGATAGCCGAGGCTATTGAACCACCCCACCGCCGGCACTCGGATAGTAATCTTGGGCATAGCATTTACCAAATCACCTCATTCTTGGGGCACACGTGAGGAACACAAAACAAAATGAGGTGATAGCCGAGGCTATTTGAACCACCCCACCGCCGGCACTCGGATAGTAATCTTGGGCATAGCATTTTACCAAATCACCTCATTCTTTGGGGCACACGTGAGGAACACAAAAAAAATTTGTGTTCCTCACGTGTGCCCCAAAGAATGAGGTGATTTGGTAAAATGCTATGCCCAAGATTACTATCCGAGTGCCGGCGGTGGGGTGGTTCAAATAGCCTCGGCTATCACCTCATTTTGTCGGTCGTGATGGTCAAGTGGATTAAGGCGTCTCGTACATACCAGTTGCGTTGCTTCTGGGAGTATGGGTTCGAGTCACTTCTGGGGTGTGAGTTTTCAGTTGCATATTGTCCTGGGGACCATTCAGGCTTGTTCGCATATATATATATATATATATATATATATATATATATATATATATATATATATATATATATATATATATATATATATATATATATATATATATATATATATATATATATATATATATATTTATCGGAGAGTGAGGCAGGGAAGGAGAGGTCAAGGGTGTTAGAGACGGAGAATGGGAGGAGAGAGTTAAGAGAGGTGGGGAAGAGGGAGTTTAAGATAGATTAAAGGGAAGGAGTCATGGAAGGGAAGGATAGACTGAGGGGGCCGTGGGAGGGGCCGTGGGAGGGGCCGTGGGAGGGGGCAGCATCCAGCAGCAGGCGGGAGTCAGATGTAAGGCGCGATAAATCTGAGAAAACTGAGTTTTAAATTAGATAAATCGTTCCTTAAATCTGACTCTAATAATGGCGGGTATTTGTAACCCTTTCCCAGGGCAAGGGGGAGGGCTTACCTTAGGGAGGGCTTACCCTTGGGAGGGTTTACCTTAGAGAGGGCTTACCCTAGGGAGGGCTTACCTTAGAGAGGGCTTACCTTAGAGAGGGCTTACCTAAGGAGGGCTTACCTTAGGGAGGGCTTACCCTAGGGAGGGCTTACCTTAGGGAGGGCTTACCTTAGAGAGGGCTTACCTTAGAGAGGGCTTACCTAAGGGAGGGCTTACCTAAGGGAGGGCTTACCCTAGGGAGGGCTTACCTTAGAGAGGGCTTACCTTAGAGAGATCCTAAGGGATGGCTTACCTAAGGGAGGGCTTACCCTAGGGAGGGCTTACCTAAGGGAGGGCTTACCTAAGGGAGGGATTACCTTAGAGAGGGCTTACCTTAGAGAGGGCTTACCTAAGGGAGGGCTTACCTTAGGGAGGGCCTATCTAGGGAGGGCTTACCCTAGGGAGGGCTTACCTTAGAGGGCTTACGTACTAAGGGAGGGCTTACCCAAGGGAGGGCTCACCCTAGGGAGGGCTTACTCAAGGGAGGGCTTACCTAAGGGAGGGCTTACCTAAGGGAGGACTTACCTGAGGGAGGGTTTACCTAAGGGAGGGCTTTCCTAAGGGAGGGCTTACCTTAGGGAGGGCTTACCTAAGGGAGGGCTTACCTAAGGGAGGGCTTACCTTAGGGAGGGCTTACCTAAGGGAGGGTTTACCTAAGGGAGGGCTTACCTTAGGGAGGGCTTACCCAAGGGAGGGCTTACCTAAGGGAGGGTTTACCTAAGGAAGGGATTACCTAAGGGAGGGCTTACCTAAGGGAGGGCTTACCTTAGGGAGGGCTTACCCTAGGGAGGGCTTACCCTAGGGAGGGCTTACCTTAGAGAGGGCTTACCTTAGAGAGATACCTAAGGGAGGGCTTACCTAAGGGAGGGCTTACCCTAGGGAGGGCTTACCTAAGGGAGGGCTTACCTAAGGGAGGGATTACCTTAGAGAGGGCTTACCTTAGAGAGGGCTTACCTAAGGGAGGGCTTACCTTAGGGAGGGCCTATCCTAGGGAGGGCTTACCCTAGGGAGGGCTTACCTTAGAGAGGGCTTACGTACCTAAGGGAGGGCTTACCCAAGGGAGGGCTCACCCTAGGGAGGGCTTACCTAAGGGAGGGCTTACCTAAGGGAGGGCTTACCTAAGGGAGGGCTTACCTAAGGGAGGGCTTACCTAAGGGAGGGCTTACCTAAGGGAGGGCTTACCTTAGGGAGGGCTTACCTAAGGGAGGGCTTACCTTAGGGAGGGCTTACCTAAGGGAGGGCTTACCTAAGGGAGGGCTTACCTAAGGGAGGGTTTACCTAAGGAAGGGATTACCTAAGGGAGGGCTTACCTAAGGGAGGGCTTACCTAAGGGAGGGCTTAATTTAGGGAGGGCTTACCTTAGGGAGGGCTACCCTAGGGAGGGCTTACCCTAGGGAGGGCTTACCTTAGGGAGGGCTTACCTTAGAGAGGGCTTAACTTAGAGAGGGCTTACCTTAGAAAGGGCTTACCTAAGGGAGGGCTTACCTAAGGGAGGGCTTACCTAAGGGAGGGCTTACCTAAGGGAGGGCTTACCTTAGGGAGGGCCTACCCTACGGAGGGCTTACCTAAGGAGGGCTTACCCTAGGGAGGGCTTACCTAAGGGAGGGTTACCTTAGGGAGGGCTTACCTAAGGGCGGGCTTACCTAAGGGAGGGCTTACCCTAGGGAGGGCTTACCTAAGGGAGGGCTTACCTAAGGGAGGGCTTACCTAAGGGAGGGCTTACCCTAGGGAGGGCTTACCTTAGAGAGGGCTTACCCTAGGGAGGGCTTACCTTAGAGAGGGCTTACCCTATGGAGGGTTTACCTAAGGGAGGGCTTCAACAATAGTATAAAGGAGGAAAGAAGATACAGAGGAAGGGTAGAGATAGAGGGGTGAGGTGAGGGATGAATGGTGAGAGAAGGTAGAGATGGAGCGGTGAGGGATAGAGTGGTTAGGGGCCTATCATCTTCAAGACTAACCATCACACATACACCCTAGACCGTCTTACCTACTAGGCACGGTTAGGCATCTGGTCTACACCCAGCCCAGTGGGATACTAAGCACTCAACCACAGGCGATGGTCGTGCCTTTACCATGTAAACCATTTTACAGTGTAGACCATTTTACAGTGTAAACCGTAAATTATCGTCTGTAGTACACAGACGGGTTTAAGGGAGTACATCAGTACCATAGGGAGCATTACACCACATGAGGTGGTCGGAGTGGCTTAGACCAGACTTATCACCATACATACTGTTCATACATTGATCTAAGATATAGCAGTAGTTGGCAGTAGTCTCAGGAGACCCTGGAGTTGTCTAAGATATAGCACAGTTAGTTATGAGGACTAACAATATAATGTGATTCATGTGCATTGACAAAGGTGACATGTAAATGTAACCAACTGAATATGTATGTGTATATATATATATATATATATATATATATATATATATATATATATATATATATATATATATATATATATATATATATATATATATATATATTAATCCAGTGTAATTGGCCTGTTATGTTGGACATTGTCTTCTGTGTTGGCATCGATATGTTCTTGTCTTGTCCTTACTCTCATGGTGGGTAGAGTAAATAGTTCCGTGATTTGGGTGTCATGGTAGGTCGCTCTATTCTTATGTGAATTGCCTCAAGAATTTGTAATCTTCTTGAATCTTGGGTTTTGTCTATTATGCAAGTATTCTTGTTCAACATTTCTCTTGTTAGAGTAATGTCATGGGCTTCTCTCATGTGATTCCTAGGGGCACCAGATTGAAGATGGCATGTCAAACGCCTCGTCAGCTTGGTCGACGTCATACTATGTACTTACATTGAAGGTTACATCCTTCGTGGGGGCAAGTGTACATGTATACAACGCTTGACTGCTGTAGAGGGTTCTCCGTCGGCTTCGGGCTGTTTTTGATAAGGAGTTCGGAAGTCTTCTTGGTTTTGTAGAATATTATCAGGTTTATGTTTTGGTTAGGAGTAGTGCTTTTTACTCCTTTACGGATTATTTCTTTCATTATTCTTTCCTCTTTTATATGTTCACTGTGCATGGTTGATTTGTAATATAATTTTATGGGGGTGTTGTGGTTTCTGTTCTAGGTTCTGAATTATACCAACGGTCCAAGTGTCTTCTTATAGCAGCGTTTATTTCCGCGTTGCTATATCCGTTGTTCACCAATACCTGAGTACTCTTTCAAACTCTCTACTCACGTTGCTCCATTCAGAGCAGTGGGTAAGCGCTCGACGAATATAAGCATTAAGCCTTCTGCAGCCCCTATGTTTATCCTTATGTATCCCCCCATGTTTTCACCTTCATTGTATTATCACCTGACCTAATGCGGGTATAAAATCAACTAGTATTGTAAGATCTGTTCACTTGAGAATGAACCATGGAGGTTCGAAACGTCGTGCAAATTATACAAATAAGTGTAATACACTCTATAGTAAATCACTTCTTTTCTTCACCTTAAAAGTACGAAAATGAGTTTTGGAGAACTCCTATTTCAATTAAGCCCTGATGCTAAGAAAATAGTTAGAGGGATAGAAGCCCTAAACCAGAAAATAATTAATACAGAATATGCGGTCATATTCAATGAAACATGTTTGAAAGAAAACCTGCTGCCAGTATACACCAATATATATATATATATATATATATATATATATATATATATAATATATATATATTATATATATATATATATATATATATATATATATATATAGTGAGACTTAGGTGTTTATAGTGGTCTATCCTCTCATCACACACACACACACACACACACACACACACACACACACACACACACACACACACACAACTGATGTGACATATGCGCGTGTAAGTCCCATTATCGTGAACGGAAACACTTCATCCACCTGGGATCATAAAAGACTCGAACCCTGGCTATTTGGAGAGCACTGGAGCGTCCGCCCCCAGCAAGCCACACTGACCTCCAGGTGTGATGCAGTGGTCCCCGGGGGGCAGGGGTGGGACTACCTCCTAAGCCTACTCTAAGTGGAGGTGGAATGACCTGTTCGTCTAACCTGTGATGGCAGTAACATTAAGGCTGGGAATTTATAGCGAACATATTTTCCTTTCGGAGGCATGTGAGTTTTTTGTTTTTTTCTTCCCCCTAAGTGCATTATAATTTGTAACGGAAGATACAGGGGAGGAATTAGAGTTTTTTTTCTAAAGTGTTTATATAGAGAAATATGTTTTCTTTTCGCATTAACTATATGGGGAAAGGACTATTATATTCGGAATTGGAAGATTGTGGTGAGGGATTTAAAAGCCTCTCAGTTTTTGGAAGAGTTGTTATGGACATTACAATAGTTTACTAGTTAATTATCAGGTGCAATTTTAGCCCTGAACATTATTCAGAACTTAAATAAATTCTCAGTTTAGGCCTATCCACCGACCGAACGTTTTGGGGGCAATTCCATGCACATGAACTGAGGACAACTTAAGTCAACCAGTGACTTCCTCACTGACTTCCTCAATGACTTCCTCACTGACTTCCTCAATGACTTCTTCACTGACTTCCTCACTGACAAGTTACTTTCCTTAGTGTTGCAGCATCACTGCCAACACCTTGTAGTTGTGGACCTCACCTAGTATGCCACCTCAACAATTTTGTTGAGAATTCCAAGTAATATCCACTACCATTTCCGTTCACGATAGGGAGCCGGTCGGCCGAGCGGACAGCACGCTAGACTTGTGATCCTGTGGTCCTGGGTTCGATCCCAGGCGCCGGCGAGAAACAAAGGGCAGAGTTTCTTTCACCCTATGCCCCTGTTACCTAGCAGTAAAATAGGTACCTGGGAGTTAGTCAGCTGTCACGGGCTGCTTCCTGGGGGTGGAGGCCTGGTCGAGGACCGGGCCGCGGGGACACTAAACAGCCCCGAAATCATCTCAAGATATCCTCAAGATAAGATAACCATCCAGCTGATCCAGAAGACCAGCTCTATATGGTCTTTGAAAGTCGGAAAGTGACCTTTCCAGCACTTGCCCAGACCCAGTCCTAACTTTATCTACCCGCAGACATGGTTGTTTCCAGGTGTCTGAAACATGTTGGGTCCTCAGACCATCAGGATGTCCTCTGTGTGTGTGTGTGTGTGTGTGTGTGTGTGTGTGTGTGTGTGTGTGTTTACTAGTTGTGTTTACTAGTTGTGTTTTTACGGGGGTTGAGCTTTGCTCTTTCGGCCCGCCTCTCAACTGTCAATCAACTGTTCACTAACTACTTTTTTTTTTCCACACCACACACACACACCCCAGGAAGCAGCCCGTGACAGCTGACTAACTCCCAGGTACCTATTTACTGCTAGGTAACAGGGGCACTTAGGGTGAAAGAAACTTTGCCCATTTGTTTCTGCCTCGTGCGGGAATCGAACCCGCGCCACAGAATTACGAGTCCTGCGCGCTATCCACCAGGCTACGAGGCCCCTTATCCTTGTGTGTGTGTGTGTGGTGTGTGTGTGTGTGTGTGTGTGTGTGTGTGTGTGTGTGTGTGTGTGTGTGTGTGTGTGTACTCACCTAGTTGTACTCACCTAGTTGTGTTTGCGGGGGTTGAGCTCTGGCTCTTTGGTCCCGCCTCTCAACCGTCAATCAACAGGTGTACAGATTCCTGAGCCTATCGGGCTCTATCATATCTACACTTGAAACTGTGTATGGAGTCAGCCTCCACCACATCACTTCCTAATGCATTCCATTTGTCAACCACTCTGACACTAAAAAAAGTTCTTTCTAATATCTCTGTGGCTCATTTGGGCACTCTGTTTCCACCTGTGTCCCCTTGTGTTAAATAGACTGTCTTTATCTACCCTATCAATTCCCTCAGAATCTTGAATGTGGTGATCATGTCCCTCTAACTCTTCTGTCTTCCAGCGAAGTGAGGTTTAATTCCCGTAGTCTCTCCTCGTAGCTCATACCTCTCAGCTCGGGTACTAGTCTGGTGGCAAACCTTTGAACCTTTTCCAGTTTAGTCTTATCCTTGACTAGATATGGACTCCATGCTGGGGCTGCATACTCCAGGATTGGCCTGACATATGTGTATACAAAGTTCTGAATGATTCTTTACACAAGTTTCTGAATGCCGTTCGTATGTTGGCCAGCCTGGCATATGCCGCTGATGTTATCCGCTTGATATGTGCTGCAGGAGACAGGTCTGGCGTGATATCAACCCCCAAGTCTTTTTCCTTCTCTGACTCCTGAAGAATTTCCTCTCCCAGATGATACCTTGTATCTGGCCTCCTGCTCCCTACACCTATCTTCATTACATTACATTTGGTTGGGTTAAACTCTAACAACCATTTGTTCGACCATTCCTTCAGCTTGTCTAGGTCTTCTGAAGCCTCAAACAGTCCTCTTCTGTTTTAATCCTTCTCATAATTTTAGCATCGTCCGCAAACATTGAGAGAAATGAATCGATACCCTCTGGGAGATCATTTACATATATCAGAAACAAGATAGGACCGAGTACAGAGCCCTGTGGGACTCCACTGGTGACTTCACGCCAATCGGAGGTCTCACCCCTCACCGTAACTCTCTGCCTCCTATTGCTTAGATACTCCCTTATCCACTGGAGCACCTTACCAGCTACACCTGCCTGTCTCTCCAGCTTATGTACCAGCCTCTTATGCGGTACTGTGTCAAAGGCTTTCCGACAATCCAAGAAAATGCAGTCCGCCCAGCCCTCTCTTTCTTGCTTAATCTTTGTCACCTGATCGTAGAATTCTATCAAGCCTGTAAGGCAAGATTTACCCTCCCTGAACCCATGTTGGCGATTTGTCACGAAGTCCTTCTCTCCAGATGTGTTACCAGGTTTTTTCTCACGATCTTCTCCATCACCTTGCATGGTATACAAGTCAAGGACACTGGCCTGTAGTTCAGTGCCTCTTGCCTCTTGTGTGTGTGTGAGTGTGTGTGTGTGTGTGTGTGTGTGTGTGTGTGTGTGTGTGTGTGTGTGTGTGTGTGTGTGTGTGTGTGTGAGTGTGTGTGTGAGTGTGTGTGTGTGTGTGTGTGTGTGTGTGTGTGTGTGTGTGTGTGTGTGTGTGTGTGTGTGTGTGTGTGTGTGTGTGTGTGTGTGTGCGTGCGTGCGCGCGTGCACATGCGTGGTATATGCTTATCCATTAACCAACAGTATAAACAACCTCACCATGAGCCACAAGATATAACCTGGCATCATAAAATTCGGATTTAAATGCCATGGAATCGCAGCCATTTCTGGCATTCCCAGAAATTGTTGCATTACTAAATGGCAGACCAAGGTGGGCAGACCAAGGTGGGCAGACCAAGGTGGGCAGACCAAGGTGGGCAGACTAAAAACACAGTCTCAGACAGTTCTCGGCTGCCCCCCCCCCCCACCCACACACACACAACACAGACAGTTGAGGGGCGGAACCAAAGAGCCGAAGCTCTAACCCCGCAAGCACAACTAGGTGAGCACCCCTCACCCCCCCCCCCACACACACACACACAACACACACACACACTCACCACACACACATGGGTGGGATCTTCCCATAATAACCCCCAGAGCTAATTTAATATCTGGGGGACGTCTGGCATTCCTGTTTACCCCCAGTTACTGCCAATGTTAGCCTCCAGGACCCCTCCCCCCCCCCCACCCGTCACCCGTCACGGTAACGCACACTGTACAAGAAGGTACGGTGCGTAGACAGGTCCTATAAAGATGACTACACACTGAAGGAACACACAGTAAAGAGGTTGACACAGCATACAGTCACGCGGCCAGCGACTTGTACAACGTACGACATTCCGTAATATTAATCTTACATGTACGTTAATTTCCTTGTAAATTACCATGTAAGTCGTTTATACCTATTGCATTTGAAGTCAAATTTCAAGAGCCAAATTAAGCTAAACAGTTACCCGCTAAACACACACCGAAACTACGACGTTGGTACAACGTTCGAACAAATTTTATCACCTCCTAACCAGTTATAACAACCAATATAGCAAGTTGTAACAACGTTCTAATACGTCATAAACACATTAAGCCAAGATGTAACAACTTTATTACAAGTTGTAACAAGCGGAAAATAGAGACAGTTTTGGTTTGTGTTTCCAGGGTAGTGAGTGGAATGTTCCACTAACAGCATAATATAATGGACGTCCAGTCATCCAGGACAGTTTGAAAATGAAAACTGAAATTTTAAATGGACCAATCACGGGCGAGCTAAATATGACTTAACCAATCACAACACTGCAGTTTAGAGCTGAGCTAAAGGTAACCTAACCCCAAGTGGCCCCATCAGCGAGATTGGGATAGGTGGATATAAATATGGTTTTAATTATAATCACTACAAAACAAGAGTTCGAAACCATGGATACAAACTGGAGATGTTTTAGATACAAGGAAAGACCTGGGTAAATACTGGTTTAGAAGCATGGTTGCTGAGTTATGGAACACATTACCGGATGTTGCTGGAGGGTGTGGCTACTGGTGTGGCTACTGGTGTGGTAAGAGTCCCAGGCATCGGGGGTGCGGGGCTGTCTGATGAATTGGGTGACTGGTGGATGGGGGGGGGGGATGGCTGCTGGATGCGGGGCTGTTGGATGGAGCAGGTCGCTAGGAATGGTCGGGTATTAAGGGATATTCCTCAGGAACTGTACTTCTGTAATCTGCTAACTGTTATCTGCCAACAGTAATCTGCCAACAGTAATCTACCAACAGTAATCTGCCAACTTGAGACCTAACTAGCGAGAAGGAACAAGTGAGTGAGGGAGGGTGAAGACGTCAGACCTACCGCAAGGGTGAACCCACTGTGTATAGTCCTAAAAAAAATATTCCCCGAATTTCGAAAACCTTTCCCAACTAATTATTTTCCTTTGGAATTACTTTCTTATAAGGTCTTACAACACCGTTCAAAAGGAAAAGCTTGTGTCTCTGTGTTCCCGTTCCGTATCTCCTTGTGTACGTGAGACACTGAAGCAGAGTCGAAGCCTACACAGGCCTCGACTTTATATAGAACTCCCATTCCATTCCTATATATAGAACTCCCATAACATTCCTATATAAAGATGCGCCATAGTATCTACCCTGTCAGCCAGCATGCGTCATGTAGTCTGACATGCCTCTGAATAAACCATGCACATATATTCATTTTATTACATATTATTCAGTAAATATACTGGTCACGAATCAGACGTGTAGGAGCGCACTTAAGAGACAGAGATGGTCCACTTACGCCAGTATTCACCAACCAGCAGATTTCCAAGATAGCTGTAAAAAAAACGACTAATGAAGGGCTCAGAGTGAGTGCACTAATTAGAGCACTCCAAAACTGAGCCCGGCCAATAGGTCAGCACAGTTACCTGTAAAGGTTGACTCAGCAAGCCTTAGCGATGGTGCAGACATGTGTGTGTATGGGGCCATGGTGCAGACATGTGTGTGTGTGTGTATGGGGCTATGGTGCAGACATGTGTGTGTGTATGGGGCTATGGTGCAGACATGTGTGTGTGTATGGGGCTATGGTGCAGACATGTGTGTGTATGGGGCTATGGTGCAGAAGTGTGTACATGGGATCATGGTGCAATGTCTGCCTTTGAGGTAAAGTGACTCGGGGATCGACGCATGAATACGGCCCTGTTGCACGAGCGAGCAAATGCATGACGAATCGTGCGAAGTGTTGCAATGTCAAGTGCAACTTCATCTTCAATAAAGCCAAGGAGGTGTGCGAGTGTCGCTGGCTCTCCACCTGCTATATTATAGATTAGAGACGGCCGGAAAGAGCCAAGATATCACGGGGTGAAGAGTCACAGCTCTAAGTGAGGACCCAGTTACTGACCTGGGGCCAGATTCACGAAAGCACTTACGCAAGCACTTACGAACCTGTACATCTTTTCTCAATCTTTGGCGGCTTTGTTTTCAATTATTAAACAGTTAATGAGCTCCGAAGCACCAGGAGGCTGTTTATAACAATAACAACAGTTGAATGGGAAGTTTTCATGCTTGTAAACTGTTTAATAAATGTAACCAAAGCCGTCAAAGATTGAGGAAAGATGTACACGTTCGTAAGTGCTTGCGTAAGTACTTTCGTGAATCTGGCCCCTTGTTATCATTTGACGCGGAGATGTCATTAAGGGTTAGTTCAAGGCTGGCACCGTCTGGTGTCTAGTACAATGTCAACTACTGCAGAGTGACTACTCAACTGCCAACTCAAGTACTCTAGCAGTAGGACAAGAATTTTGTCTTTTGACTTCTTATTGACTTCTACTTCCTGTGATGCTGATGTTCTCAATCCCATGGATGCCAAACCTCCCCCACTCTCACACACACACACACACACACACACACACACACACACACACACACACACACACACACACACACACACACACACACACATATACACACACACACACACACACACACACACACACACACACACACACACACACACACACACACACACACACACACACACACACAATGATCTGAATATTGAACCTATTCGCTCCCTGATATATGTGAACGATCTACATATGCGACTCCTCCTAAATGATGTTCGTCGCTGATGTGATTCAGAAAGAACCAACGAAGGTGGATGACTGCTGGCATCAGCAAGATGACTTGGGGGCAACAAGATCAATGGTCTGGGCGAGTGGCTGGTTGAGTTCAATTGCAGCAAATGCAATGAAATGTAGAGAATTTCAGGAGAAATCGAAGCATGACCAGAGAAAATGATACCCGCAGACGCGAAGCATCACACATCTACTTGGACTGATCGGTAAGCGATGGACTTGCTTCTTGTAGGTCGGGGTTCGATTCCAAATGGTGAAAGTGGTTGGGCGCTGTTCTTTTACTACGAACCTCATATCCCAGATGCCTGTCCTCATATCCCAGCTCCTTGTCCTCATATCCCAGCTCCTTATCCTCATATCCCAGCTCCTTGTCCTCATATCCCAGCTCCTTGTCCTCATATCCCAGCTCCTTGTCCTCATATCCCAGCTCCTTGTCCTCATATCCCAGCTCCTTGTCCTCATATCCCAGCTCCTTGTCCTCATATCCCAGCTCCTTGTCCTCATATCCCAGCTCCTTGTCCTCATATCCCAGCTCCTTGTCCTCATATCCCAGCTCCTTGTCCTCATATCCCATATCCCAGCTCTTGTCCTCATATCCCGCTCCTTGTCCTCATATCCCAGCTCTTGTCCTCATATCCCAGCTCCTTGTCCTCATATCCCAGCTCCTTGTCCTCATATCCCAGCTCCTTGTCCTCATATCCCAGCTCCTAATCCTCATATCCCAGCTCCTTGTCCTCATATCCCAGCTCCTTGTCCTCATATCCCAGCTCTTGTCCTCATATCCCAGCCTTGTCCTCATATCCCAGCTCCTTATCCTCATATTCCAGCTCTTGTCCTCATATCCCAGCTCTTGTCCTCATATCCAGCTCCTTGTCCTCATATCCCAGCTCCTTGTCCTCATATCCCAGCTCCTTGTCCTCATATCCCAGCTCCTGTGTCATATCCCAGCTCCTTGTCCTCATATCCCAGCTCCTAATCCTCATATCCCAGCTCCTTGTCCCATATCCCAGCTCCTTGTCCTCATATCCAGCTCCTTGTCCTCATATCCAGCTCCTTGTCCTCATATCCCAGCTCCTTGTCCTCATATCCCAGCTCCTTGTCCTCATATCCCAGCTCCTGTCTCATATCCCAGCTCCTTGTCCTCATATCCAGCTCCTTGTCCTCATATACCAGCTCCTTGTCCTCATATCCCAGCTCCTTGTCCTCATATCCCAGCTCCTTGTCCTCATATCCCAGCTCCTTGTCATATATCCCAGCTCCTTGTCCTCATATCCCAGCTCCTTGTCCTCAATCCCAGCTCCTTGTCCTCATATCCCAGCTCCTTGTCTCATATCCCAGCTCCTTGTCCTCATATCCCAGCTCCTTGTCCTCATATCCAGCTCCTTGTTCTCATATCCCAGCTCCTTGTCCTCATATCCCGCTCCTTGTCCTCATATCCCAGATGCCTGTCCTCATATCTCAGCTCCTTGTCCTCATATCCCAGCTCCTTGTCCTCATATCCCAGCTCCTTGTCCTCATATCCCAGCTCCTTGTCCTCATATCCCATCGAAGTGCGATATAGCAGTAACAGCTGAGCGCTTTCTCCTGATAATCACCTTATCTAATCGCTCTTAAGGCCCAATTTAACTGGGAAACATTTGGAGGGAAAACGAAAGATTTCGAAAAGTGTGAAACTGCCTTTAGGAATCGAATCGCAGCGTCATTTGAATCACTGTATACGACGTATGTTAGACCAATTCGTGAATATGCAGCACAAAATTCCTACCTCGTCAAACGTCAAATGACAACGGAGGGGTCAAGAAAGACATGATCACGATATTGAAAATGACAAGGAAAACGTGACACGAGAGGAACAAGCACAGGTCATGCACGGGTTGTGTAGTGGTGGTGGCAAGGTGGAAATCACACACACACACACACACACACACACACACACACACACACACACACACACACACACACACACACACACACACACACACACACACACACACTTACACATGAAGTACAGAATGAGGAATGATGAAGTACTTAATGAAACAGACAGAGAGAAAGATCTAGGAGTTGATATCACACCAAACCTGTCTCCTGAAGCCCACATAAAGAGAATAACGTCTGCGGCATATGCGAGGCTGGCTAACATCAGAACGGCGTTCAGGAACCTGTGTAAGGAATCATTCAGAATCTTGTACACCACATATGTAAGACCAATCCTGGAGTATGCGGCCCCAGCATGGAGCCCGTACCTTGTCAAGCACAAGACGAAGCTGGAAAAAGTCCAAAGGTATGCTACTAGACTAGTCCCAGAACTAAGAGGCATGAGTTATGAGGAAAGGCTGCGGGAAATGCACCTCACGACACTGGAAGACAGAAGAGTAAGGGGGGACATGATCACAACCTACAAATCCTCAGGGGAATCGACCGGGTAAACAAGGATGAACTTTTCAACACTGGTGGGACGCGAACAAGGGGACACAGGTGGAAGCTGAGTACCCAAATGAGCCCCAGAGACGTTAGAAAGAACTTTTTCAGTGTCAGAGTAGTTAGCAAATGGAATGCATTAGGAAGTGATGTGGTGGAGGCTGACTCCATTCACAGTTTCAAATGTAGATATGATAGAGCCCAATAGGCTCAGGAATCTGTACACCAGTTGATTGACGGTTGAGAGGCGGGACCAAAGAGCCAGAGCTCAACCCCCGCAAGCACAATTAGGTGAGTACAATTAGGTGAGTACACACACACACACGAAGCCGGGATTAGAGGGCGATGCTGGCCCCCAACATCTGGCTGAGTACACACACTCCCGCAGGTCTGACAGGGACGTCAGCCGTGTGCGTCAGGCAGGAGTCACGCGCCGTCAGTCCCAGGGCCTCCTAGTGCTCTTAACTTGACCCAATAAAGCAAGCAGATCGCCTCTTTACTCGCCAAACAACCGCCCGAGTCGTCTACCAACTTGAGAAATACGCCCGGGTCGTGCCCCCAACAGGGCGGCACACGCTGGAAAAGTTAGTTCCCCCCCACTCATAGTTCTCTCTCCCACCTCCTCTCCCAGCCAATGGCTCCAACTCTCTCTCTCTCACAATCTCTCCTATCTAATTGGCTGGCTGCTTCATTCCTCCCCTTCTTTAAGAAGCTTTATGCAACCCAATTTTTCTCATGATTGGCAATCAGTGTGACTGTAGGACGGTGGTGATGGTAGCGGCGAGGATTGTAGGCCCTGGGGAGAGTATTGTATCTGGGGGTGTCCACCCTCCACCCTCTGGGGTGTCCACACCCCCCTGGGGGCGCTCTGACCCCCCTGGGGGCGCCCTGACCCTCACCTGGGGCGTGTGGGCGGTGTCACTAACTATAACCAGCACTCACAAAACTCTAGTGTAATGCTACCAGTAAACAGGGAATCATTACATATTAACGCGCCACTCTTCACTTCGGGCACTAAAATAAGCCTTACAAGTCCCAGTGAAGCATGTTGGTACTCGTGGGACATATATCATCGCCCTCAGTAAATAATATCACCGAGTGACAACACTTTATCCTAAAGTGTCTTACAGAAGAAGGGTCTCTCACAGACCCCAATCTCCTACGGAAAGTCATAGAAGAATGTTGATTGAAGCCGACATCCGGTGCTAGGCTGTGTGTGTGTACTCACCTAATTGTACTCACCTAATTGTGCTTGCGGGGGTTGAGCTCTGGCTCTTTGGTCCCGCCTCTCAACCGTCAATCAACTGGTGTACAGATTCCTGAGCCTATTGGGCCTCTATCATATCTACATTTGAAACTGTGTATGGATTCAGCCTCCACCACATCACTTCCTAATGCATTCCATTTACTAACTACTCTGACACTGAAAAAAGTTCTTTCTAACGTCTCTGTGGCTCATTTGGGTACTCAGCTTCCACCTGTGTCCCATTGTTCGCGTCCCCACCAGTGTTGAATAGTTCATCCTTGTTAACCCGGTCGATTCCCCTGAGGATTTTGTAGGTTGTGATCATGTCCCCCCTTACTCTTCTGTCTTCCAGTGTCGTGAGGTGCATTTCCCGCAGCCTTTCCTCATAACTCATGCCTCTTAGTTCTGGGACTAGTCTAGTAGCATAACCTTTGGACTTTTTCCAGCTTCGTCTTGTGCTTGACAAGGTACGGGCTCCATGCTGGGGCCGCATACTCAGGATTGGTCTTACATATTGTGTACAAGATTCTGAATGATTCCTTACACAGGTCCTGAACGCCGTTTCTGATGTTAGCCAGCCTCGCATATCGCCGCAGACGTTTTTCTCTTTATGTGGGCTTCAGGAGACAGGTTGTGTGATATCAACTCCTAGATCTTTCTCTCTGTCTGTTTCATTAAGTACTCATCCTATTCTGTATCCTGTGCCTGCCTCCTGTTTCCACTGCCTAGTTTCATTACTTTGCATTTACTCGGGTTGAACTCAACAGCCATTTGTTGGACCATTCACTCAGTCTATCCAGGTCATCTTGTAGCCTCCTACTATCATCCTCTGTTTCAATCCTACTCATAATTTTTGCAATCGTCGGCAAACATTGGAAGGAAACGATCTATACCCTCTGGGAGAGCATTTACATATACCAGAAACAGTATAGGTCCAAGGACTGACCCCTGCGGGACTCCACTTGTGACGTCTCGCCAATCTGAGGCCTCACCCCTCACACAGACTCGTGTTTCTTCCTGTTGCTTAGGTATTCCTCTATCCACCGGACTACCTTCCCTCTCCCCAGCCTGCATCTCCAACTTTCGCACTAGCCTCTTGTGTGGTACTGTATCAAAGGCTTTCTGACAATCCAAAATATCTGCCCGACTTAGTGCGTCTGCCCACCCTTCTCTTCTTTTTCTTATTTTTGTTGCCTGGTCGTAGAATTCAAGTAACCCTGTGAGGCAGGACCTGCCATCCCTGAACCCATGTTGATGCTGTGTTACAAAGTTCCTTCGCTCCAGATGCTCCACTAGTTTTTTTTCGCACAATCTCTCCATCAGCTTGCATGGTATGCAGGTTAGGGACACTGCCTGTAGTTCAGTGCCTCCTGTCTATCCCCTTTCTTGTATATCGGGACTACGTTAGCTGCTTTCCAAATATCTGGCAGTTCCCCTGTTGCCAGTGATTTGTTATACACTATGGAGAGTGGTAGGCTCAGTTCTCTTGCTCCTTCCTTTAGAACCCAAGGGGAATGTGTTGTGTGTGTGTGTGTGTTGTGTGTGTGGGTGTGTGTGTGTGTGTCTGTGTGTGTGGTGTGTGTGGTGTGTGTTGTGTGTGTGTGTGTGTACTCACCTAGTTGTGCTTGCGGGGGTTAAGCTCTGGCTCTTTGGTCCCGCCTCTCAACCGTCATCACAGGTGTACAGTTCCTGACCTATTGGGCTCTATCATATCTTACACTTGAAACTGTGTATGGAGTCAGCCTCCACCACCTTCCTTCCTAATGCATTCCATTTGTCAACCACTCTGACACTAAAAAGTTCTTTCTAATATCTCTGTGGCTCATTTGGGCACTCAGTTTCCACTGTGTCCCCTAGTGTTAAATACCTGTCTTTATCAACCCTGTCGATTCCCTAGAGAATCTTGAATGTGGTGATCATTTCCCTCCCCTACACTTCTGTCTTCCAACGAAGTGAGGTTCAATTCCCGTAGTTCTCTCTCCACAGCTCGTACCTCTCAGCTCGGGTACTAGTCTGGTGGCAAACCTTTGAACTTTTCCAGTTTATCCCGTGTGTGTGTGTGTTGTGTGTGTGTGTGTGTGTGTGTGTGTGGTGTGTGTGTGTGTGTGTGTGTTGTGTGTGGTGTGTGTGTGTGGTGTGCCGGGAGGAGGAGTGACCAGCGCACAGTTAGCAACACGTGTGCAGCACTGCACAAGACACAGCACCTGGCACCACGGTGCAGGCACAAGGCATGGCAATGTGTGTGTGCTGGAGATGGCAAGGTAATCAATAACTCATAATAAGACGGTAGGAAACCAAGAGTGGCGGAGGGGGGGGGGGGGAGGAGGGGTTATCTTGCCTTATTAATGCTTTGTGTGAGGCCCTTCTAACTCCTTCCTTCTCCTCCTCCTCCTCCTCCTCCCCACTCTCTCACTCATTCTCCATGCCTTCCTACCTTTATCTCCCTCCACGTCTTTGCCTCGTTTTCTCTCCTTCTTCTCTACGTTCCTATACTTCCTCCTTCTTCGTCATTGTGTCTCCTCCTTGCCCCCTTCCTTCCTTCCTTCCTTCTCTCTGCCCCCCCCCCCCAGCGCCTTCTTGAGCCACTCCTCAAGGGCCGCCCTCCTCGCTGTCCTCTCAATCAAGATCTGAGTCTTCCGGACGAGTCACTCCCATCTTATAAACATTGAAACATGAAAAGTAAGATCAGACTGGAATGTGTTCAGTAAGGGGCCATGGGCCGTCCCAAGGGGCAAGGATAGACCCCCTTCTTCCCCCTCTGGGTATAACAGCTGTCTATAACAATTGGATTGTTTCTATAACACCGAGCTTGTCCCACCGTTCTCGGTACCAACTATAACCTCATATAATTCATTTAAATCTTAATACTGCCACCGCCTTTGTCTACTATGAGAATTCTCACTTTTGATAATTACGGTGACTGACTGACGGTGAAGAGTGCCAGTCAGAAACAAAACTGTGGGGTATTGAGCACTGAAGGTGGTGGGGCAGCCTAATCGAACCTGGAGGGGGGGGGAGTGATAGGGGCAGCCCTCGGGAATCGAATACGGGCCCGTAGGACTATGATTCCAGAGCGCTGTCCACTCAGCTGTGAGCGTTCAAGCGCGCGCATGTGTGTGTGTGTGTGTGTATTTGCTATTTGTATCATTATTTGTGCCTGCAGAATCGAGCTATTGGCCCTTGGACCCTGCCTTTCTAACCAATCTATTTTTCTCTATTATGTCTACTACATGTTACTCCTTTACACATACACACACACACACACACACACACACACACACACACACACACACACACACACACACCACACACAACACATGGAAGCAGTGGAGCAGCTTTGGTTGGGTCTTGGCTTTACTCGCAATGTCATTTTCATACTGTCTCTCTGCTTCCCTCCTCACTCTGATGTACTCATTTCTGGCCCTCTGGTATCTCTCCCTGCTCTCCGGTGTTCTGTTATTCCTGTAGTTTCTCCATGTTCTTGTACTCAATTGCTTCGCTACCTTACATTCCTGATTGAACCACGGATTCTTCTGTTGCTTTTAATTTTTCTCCTTTTGAGTCGCGATAAACCTGTCTGCAGCTTCCTGGCATTTCTGGGTGACAAAATCCATCATATCCTGTACAGTCTTCTCTTTGAGTTCTGTTTCCCAGGGTATTCCCATTAGGAAGTTCCTCATCTCGTCATATTTTCCTCTTCGGTAATTTAGTCTTTTCCCTTCCAATCCCATCCTTGGATAGGTTATCCCTACCTCAACCAAGTACTCAAAGGTCAGTACACTGTGGTGACTTACTCCCATGGAGGCTTCAAATTTTACTTCTCTTATGCCTAACTCATTCATGGTGTATATCAGGTTTAGTTGGTTCATCGTTACCTCTCATTCTTGTGGGTCCCTTAATAATAATAATAATAATAATAATAATAATAATAATAATAATAATAATTATAATAATAATAACATGACATATTGGCTCAGAAAGTTCCTTGTTGCCACTTCCAAGAATTTAGCTTTCCATGTATCTTCACCTCCATGTGGGTCCCCATTTTCCCAGTCTATCTTTCCATGGTTGAAATCGCGCATGATTAAGAGTCTGGGTCCATTCCTGCAGGCAACTGAAGCTGCTCTCTCTATTATATTATTGGTTGCTATGTTGTTTCTGCCGAACTCCTGTCTGGGTCTTCTGTCGTTTAGTGGAGGGTTGTAAACGACTGCCACTATTATCTTAGGTCCACCCATTGTCATAGTTCCTGTTATGTCGTCTCCTCTGAATCCTTCACAGCCCGGAATTTCCATCTCTTCAGAGCTCCAGTCCTTCCTTATCAGCAGGGCCACTCCTTCTACACTCCCTTCCCTCTCATGCCTTACTATATTGTATACGTGTGTGTGTGTGTGTGTGTGTGTGTGTGTGTGTGTGTGTGTGTGTGTGTGTGTGTGTGTGTGTGTGTGTGTGTGTGTGTGTATACGTGTGTGTGTGTGTGTGTGTGTGTGTGTGTGTGTGTGTGTGTGTGTGTGTGTGTGTGCGTGCGTGTGTGTGTGTGTGTGCGTGTGTGTGTGTGTGTGTGTACGTGCGTGCGTGTAATTACCTAAGTGTAGTTACAGGATGAGAGCTACGCTCGTGGTGTCCCGTCTTCCCAGCACTCTTTGTCATATAACGCTTTGAAACTACTGACGGTCTTGGCCTCCACCACCTTCTCACTTAACTTGTTCCAACCGTCTACCACTCTATTTGCGAAGGTGAATTTTCTTATATTTCTTCGGCATCTGTGTTTAGCTAGTTTAAATCTATGACCTCTTGTTCTTGAAATTCCAGGTCTCAGGAAGTCTTCCCTGTCGATTTTATCAATTCCTGTAACTATTTTGTATGTAGTGATCATATCACCTCTTTTTCTTCTGTCTTCTAGTTTTGGCATATTTAATGCTTCTAACCTCTCCTCGTAGCTCTTGCCCTTCAGTTCTGGGAGCCACTTAGTAGCATGTCTTTGCACCTTTTCCAGTTTGTTGATGTGCTTCTTAAGATATGGGCACCACACAACAGCTGCATATTCTAGCTTTGGCCTAACAAAAGTCATGAACAATTTCTTTCGTATATCGCCATCCATGTATTTAAATGCAATTCTGAAGTTAGAAAGCATAGCATAGGCTCCTTGCACAATATTCTTTATGTGGTCCTCAGGTGATAGTTTTCTATCTAGAACCACTCCTAGATCTCTTTCTTTATCAGAATTCTTTAAAGATTTCTCACATAATATATAGGTTGTGTGGGGTCTATGTTCTCCTATTCCACATTCCATAACATGACATTTATTAACATTAAATTCCATTTGCCAAGTGGTGCTCCATATACTTATTTTGTCCAGGTCTTCTTGAAGGGCATGACAGTCATCTAAATTTCTTATCCTTCCTATTATCTTAGCATCATCAGCAAACATGTTCATATAATTCTGTATACCAACTGGTAGATCATTTATGTACACAATAAACATCACTGGTGCAAGAACTGAACCCTGTGGTACTCCACTTGTGACATTTCTCCATTCTGATACATTGCCTCTGATTACTGCCCTCATTTTTCTATCAGTCAGAAAATTTTTCATCCATGATAGAAGCTTACCTGTCACCCCTCCAATATTTTCCAGTTTCCAGAACAACCTCTTATGTGGAACTCTGTCGAAAGCCTTTTTTAGGTCCAGATAGATGCAGTCAACCCAACCATCTCTTTCCTGTAATATCTCTGTGGCTCGATCATAGAAACTGAGTAAATTCGATACACAGGATCTTCCAGATCGAAAACCATACTGTCTGTCTGATATTATATCATTTCTCTCTAGGTGTTCTACCCATTTAGTTTTGATTAGTTTTTCCAATACTTTCACTATTACACTTGTCAATGATACAGGTCTATAATTGAGGGGGTCTTCCCTGCTGCCACTTTTGTAGATTGGAACTATGTTAGCCTGTTTCCACCCGTCTGCTACGATTCCTGTACACAGGGATGCCTGAAAGATCAGGTGAAGTGGAATGCTGAGCTCAGATGCACATTCTCTCAGAACCCATGGTGAAACGCCATCTGGGCCAGCTGCTTTGTTCTTACCGAGCTCCTTGAGCATTTTTTCCACTTCGTCTCTAGACACCTCTATGTGTTCTATGTTGTTCTCTGGAATTCTTATTGTGTCTGGTTCCCTAAAGATTTCATTTTGTACAAACACACTTTGGAACTTTTCGTTTAGTGTTTCACACATTTCCTTTTCATCTTCCGTGAATCTATTTCCCATTTTCAACCTCTGAATATTATCCTTTACCTGCAATTTGTTGTTTATGAATTTATAGAATAGACCTGGTTCTGTTTACATTTGTCCGCAATCCCTTTTTCAAAATTTCTTTCTGCCTCTCTCCTCACTGCCGTGTAGTTGTTTCTCGCATCTTTGTATCGCTGGTATGTTTGAGGGTTCGGCCTCTTCCTGTATTGATTCCATTTTTGTGTCTTTCGGTCTCTAGCCCTCTCGCAATTTCTATTGAACCAATCCTGTTTCCTAGTTCTGCATCTCTGTTTTGGTATAAATTTTTTGTACCTTTATCATATATTTCACAAAACTTGCCATACATCTCATTCACTTCCTTGCCTAGCATCAAGTCTGTCCAATTATACTCACTAAAAAAATTTCTAAGGTCACCATAATGTCCTCTCCTGAAGTCTGGTTTTTCAACTGCTTCAACCTCCTTATTTTCTTCCAGCTTATAACGCAATATATATAGTGTGTGTGTGTGTACGTGCGTGTGTGTGTGCGTGATTTCCCATGCCAGTCTCCGCATCATACAAGGACCGAGGTCTCCTCGTAACGTTCTTTCCACCGCGGAGAGAGCCAATCAGAGGCGCCCCCGGCCACCATCACCCCCCCCCCACCAGAAGCCCCCCCGGCAGCGCCATCGTCACCTCGACAAAAGTTTTCCCCCTCACCCAACTTGTGCAAGCGAGCGACCAGCAGACGCCATTGTGTCATTTTCTATTTTGGCGAGCGGCCGCCGGATGGATGGCACCTGTACCAACCATACGCGTGTGTTTGCCGCCTCGCGGGCTATACAAACACGCCTCGACATCTCCACTGTGA
Source organism: Procambarus clarkii (assembly GCF_020424385.1). Classification (NCBI taxonomy): domain Eukaryota; kingdom Metazoa; phylum Arthropoda; class Malacostraca; order Decapoda; family Cambaridae; genus Procambarus; species Procambarus clarkii. The sequence goes on along the minus strand of NW_025570568.1, from coordinate 34,570 downwards.
GTGTGCCACCTTCGTTTTTTTTCGTGGGGGAGTTTGTGGACGTCTTTCTTGTCCTCTCTCGCTAACCATTTCGCTCGTAAGTGGTTATACTGAGGTCCTGAGGTCTAGGGGGCACCAGGGGGCAGCCTCTCCCCTGTCGTTCAGGGGGCACCAGGGGGCAGCCTCTCCCCTGTCGTTCAGGGGGCACCAGGGGGCAGCCTCTCCCCTGTCGTTCAGGGGGCACCAGGGGGCAGCCTCTCCCCTGTCGTTCAGGGGGCACCAGGGGGGCAGCCTCTCCCCTGTCGTTCAGGGGGCACCAGGGGGGCAGCCTCTCCCCTGTCGTTCAGGGGCACCAGGGGGCAGCCTCTCCCCTGTCGTTCAGGGGGCACCAGGGGCAGCCTCTCCCCTGTCGTTCAGGGGGCACCAGGGGGGCAGCCTCTCCCCTGTCGTTCAGGGGGCACCAGGGGGCAGCCTCTCCCCTGTCGTTCAGGGGGCAACCTCTCCCCTGTCGTTCAGGGGGCACCAGGGGGCAGCCTCTCCCATGTCGTTCAGGGGGCACTAGGGGGCAGCCTCTCCCATGTCGTCCAGGGGGCACCAGGGGGCAGCCTCTCCCCTGTCGTTCAGGGGGCACCAGGGGGCAGCCTCTCCCATGTCGTTCAGGGGGCACCAGGGGGCAGCCTCTCCCCTGTCGTTCAGGGGGCACCAGGGGGCAGCCTCTCCCATGTCGTCCAGGGGGCACCAGGGGGCAGCCTCTCCCATGTCGTTCAGGGGGCACCAGGGGGCAGCCTCTCCCATGTCGTCCAGGGGGCACCAGGGGGCAGCCTCTCCCATGTCGTTCAGGGGGCACCAGGGGGCAGCCTCTCCCCTGTCGTTCAGGGGGCACCAGGGGGCAGCCTCTCCCCTGTCGTTCAGGGGGCAGCCTCTCCCCTGTCGTTCAGGGGGCACCAGGGGCAGCCTCTCCCCTGTCGTTCAGGGGCACCAGGGGGCAGCCTCTCCCCTGTCGTTCAGGGGGCACCAGGGGGCAGCCTCTCCCATGTCGTCCAGGGGGCACCAGGGGGCAGCCTCTCCCATGTCGTTCAGGGGGCACCAGGGGGCAGCCTCTCCCATGTCGTTCAGGGGGCACCAGGGGGCAGCCTCTCCCATGTCGTCCAGGGGGCATCAGGGGGCAGCCTCTCCCATGTCGTCCAGGGGGCACCAGGGGGCAGCCTCTCCCCTGTCGTTCAGGGGGCACCAGGGGGCAGCCTCTCCCCTGTCGTTCAGGGGCACCAGGGGGCAGCCTCTCCCATGTCGTTCAGGGGGCACCAGGGGGCAGCCTCCTCCCCTGTCGTTCAGGGGGCACCAGGGGGCAGCCTCTCCCCTGTCGTTCAGGGGGCACCAGGGGGCAGCCTCTCCCCTGTCGTTCAGGGGGCACCAGGGGGCAGCCTCTCCCCTGTCGTTCAGGGGGCACCAGGGGGCAGCCTCTCCCATGTCGTTCAGGGGGCACCAGGGGGCAGCCTCTCCCATGTCGCTCAGGGGGCACCAGGGGGCAGCCTCTCCCCTGTGCTGACCTCATGACCTCTCGCCTCTCGTCCACTGGTTGGTCACGACCTCTGACCCGCGATCTCTCACACAACAATGTCTCTGTGTACCTTATCGGAAGGTATGTTTGTGCATGCTGTCTGACTTTTAAATCTTCCATAAATTAATATTTAACTTGAATTCACACTAGGGATGAATACACATACACACACACACAGGGGTCTCGCGGCTGAGTGAACAGCGCTCTGGGTTCGTAGTCCTGAGGGCCCGGGTTCGATCCCCGGCCGAGGCAGAAACAAATAGGCAGAGTATCTTTCACCCTGATGCCCCTGTTCATCTAGCAGTAAATAAATACCTGAGAGTTAGACAGCTTCCTGGAGATGTGTGCGTGTGGTAGAAATACAGGGAGTCCAAGAGATAATAGCTCGATTCTGCAGATACAAATAGTAAATAAAAATAGTAAGTACACACACTGGGTCACGCTGCATTCTCTGGATGGGGCTTTACAAGTGGCTGGCAGTTCCGTCTCTTAAAGAATTGAAATTGAAATAAGTTTATTGACGTAAAATACACACAAAGGGATGAGGTAGCTCTTGCTATTCTCACCCCGTTTCTTCAAGGATAGCATTTCGAAATAATGCTATTACTGCAATTGCCCAAGACTGCACCATCTCCACACACTCCCTCTTACATTACCTTCACCACTCACATTCTACCTCTTAAGGACGATGTTGTAAGATCATCCTTAGAAGAAGCAGTTTAATTGTAGGTGTGTTTTTCATGGCTATATTATCTTAAACTTTTTATGCAATTCGCTTTGTAATGAATTCGTAGACATCTTCCTCGCCTCGTCCCTTTCGTTGGACACGTATTATTTTATGAACTAATTCGACTTCGCATAAGATCCAAGTGCATTGCCAACTCTGTCTCATTACCAACATAGAATCTGAATAAACTCTGTTATTGCTCAAATTATTCCATTGTAATGTTTACAGTTACAATTAGAGCTCAGTCCAGAGGCAGATTCACATAGTGATATATAATGAGGCACATAAGACAACTTATATAAAATAAATTCCGAGCTAATGAAGCATAACGTTCAAGATTTGTCAGTAACATGGATATATGAATCCCACCGGTGCCACCAATAGAAAAAGAGCGAGGGGGGGGGGGGCGCAACACAATAAACAAAGAGCGAAAGATAAAGACGAAAAAACCAAACCCGATGTAAAATTAAGTTTATGCGCAGGTGATGAGTCACAATAACGTGGTTAAAGTATGATGACCAGACCACACACTAGAAAGTGAAGGGACGACGACGTTTCAGTCCATCCTGGACCATTCTCAAGTCGATTGAGAATGGTCCAGGACGGACCGAAACGTCGTCGTCACTTCACCCTCTAGTGTGTGGTCTGGTCAACACACTTCAGCCCCGTTATTGTGTCTCATCGCCTGCACCTTAGTGTCGCAGTTCAGAGGGGGAAGAAAATGCTCGTCGAGACACAATACTCACACGAAATTAAAGCCAAACGACAAAAAAAATATTCTTATGGCTCTTTATTTCCTTCTGTGAGACTATGGGCCCCACAGTTGCCCCAGCGGCGGCACCTGCATCACATTCCTCTCTCCAGATAAAACAACTTTTCCATTAGTGTCGTCAACACCAAGTTTAAAATCGCTAATGGCAGGAAAAGTGTCAAAACTCTCCTAAAAAGAGAAAGAAGTTTCTGAAATATAACAACACTCTACCACACTACTAACATAATGTATATATATATATATATATATACAAGAATTATACGTAAAACACAATTATCGTAATGTCAAATAAATTACAAATATCACTGTAATAATTATTAAACAGGATAAAAGCTGCGTATTATTATATATATATATATATATATATATATATATATATATATATATATATATATATATATATATATATATATATATAATATATATATATATATATATATTTCCAGATATAGCTTGAGAAAAACTTCATATAAACGAAATCAGGAACTGAGGGAGAAAAAGAACAAGAGGCCATAGCCAAACACGGATACTGCCGCAGTTCTGGAAGAAAATTTGCCCACCGCGGCAACAATTACATTACGAAGTGGTAAAAATGGGGGTAATGGTGGTGGTGGAAGAGGGGGAGAGGGGGGCGGGTAGTGGTGGTGATGGTGGTATTGGGTGGTCGTGGCAGCTGGCGAGACATACTCCTCCTGCTTCTGGCACCTAACATGTTGCTAGCCTAAGTGTATCAACACACACACATGTTGCACATAACAATCCGCTGCTGCATCTGTGTTGACATCTGTGTGTGTGTGTGTGTGTGTGTGTGTGTGTGTGTGTGTGTGTGTGTGTGTGTGTGTGTGTGTGTGTGTGTGTGTGTGTGTGTGTGTGTGTTTTTAAACAACAAATGTTAAGGGCAAATTATTCGTTTAATTTCTATTCCAATCAGCCGAACTGTTCAATCGCTGTTGTGATGAGATAAACGTTAAAACCACGTGACTCATATATTTGAGTGGGCTAGACACTCGACATCTTGTATCTACACTACAGTTTCCACGTAGACCTCCACGACGATATAGGCCTCTGCTCCTGTATTGAATACATCCTAGAAGAAAAATGCATAAAATGAAAAACCGAAAATCACACATTCACTCACTGAGGCACTTATGGAGGCACTCACTGAGGCACTCACGGAGGCACTCACTGAGACACTCATGGAAGCACTCATGAAGGCACTCATGAAGCACTCACTGAGGCACTAATGGAGCCGCACACAAATAAGCTGATGCACACACAAGACCAGTACATGCAATCGTCCACACGAGCATACACATGCACACACGCACACACACACACACACACACACACACACACACACACACACACACACACACACACACACACACACACACACACACACACACACATAAGGGGATAGACAGGAGGCACTGAATTACAGGCCAGTGTCCCTAACTTGCATACCATGCAAGATGATGGAGAAGATTGTGCGAAGAAAGCTAGTGGAGCACCTGGAGCGAAAGAACTTTGTAAC
>NW_025570568.1:0-25000 GCF_020424385.1 Procambarus clarkii | reverse complement strand
CGGCCAATGCCTCGTTAAGTATGGCCAGGCAACACACCCGGTCAATGCCTCGTTAAGTATGGCCAGGCAACACACCCGGTCAATGCCTCGGTAAGTATGACCAGGCAACACACCCGGTCAATGCCTCGGTAAGTATGACCAGGCAACACACCCGGTCAATGCCTCGGTAAGTATGGCCAGGCAACACACCCGGTCAATGTCTCGTTAAGTATGGCCAGGCAACACACCCGGTCAATGCCTCGGTAAGTATGACCAGGCAACACACCCGGTCAATGCCTCGGTAAGTATGGCCAGGCAACACACCCGGTCAATGTCTCGTTAAGTATGGCCAGGCAACACACCCGGTCAATGTCTCGTTAAGTATGGCCAGGCAACACACCCGGTCAATGCCTCGCCACGTATGGCCAGGCAACACACCCGGTCAATGCCTCGGTAAGTATGACCAGGCAACACACCCGGTCAATGCCTCGGTAAGTATGGCCAGGCAACACACCCGGTCAATGCCTCGGTAAGTATGACCAGGCAACACACCCGGTCAATGCCTCGCCACGTATGACCAGGCAACACACCCGGTCAATGCCTCGCCACGTATGACCAGGCAACACACCCGGTCAATGCCTCGCCACGTATGGCCAGGCAACACACCCGGTCAATGCCTCGCCACGTATGACCAGGCAACACACCCGGTCAATGCCTGGCCTGGCGTGTCGCAGCAACAAATCTAGTCAGTGCCAGGCGTGGCATGACACAACACCGGAAATGCGGTATTATCCAAGGTGGGGGGGCGAGGGGGGATAATTTTGACAGGTCAGGACTCCTGGCGGCTCTGTATTCCCACTCGCAAGAAAAAAAACATGACTTTATCCATCAACATCAAATGTCATCCGGATTACGATGTTTGACCCGTCATTTCCACCTAATTCTAATGACTCACACACACACACACTCACTCACTCACTCACTCACTCACTCTCTCCCCCTCACTCCCCTCCACTCTCTCTCTCTCTCTCTCTCTCTCTCTCTCTCTCTCTCTCCTATCTCTCTCTCTCTCTCTCTCTCTCTCTCTCTCTCTCTCTCTCTCTCTCTCTCTCTCTCTCCTCTCTCCCCTCACTCTGTCCTCATCCTCACCTCTCATCTCTCTCTCTCTCTCTCTCTCTCCCTCCCTCTCTCTCTCTCTCTCTCTCTCTCCTCTCTCTCCTCTCTCTCTCTCTCTCTCTCTCCTCTCTCTCTCTCTCTCTCTCTCTCTCTCTCTCTCTCTCTCTCTCTCTCAATCACAGCAGCAACAAGAACAAACAAATAAATACCATACACCCCCCCCCATAAAAAATTGACAGCCAATTAGTAAGAGAGGTTAATTACCTTGCTCGGCCAGGCATGTAAGAACATCCACTCTGGGATATACAATATGAACTCTCACTGGCAACAGCTCGGCATTCACACACATCCTTGTGTATGTACACACACCAACACACTACCTCCACACACACATCCTTGTGCATGTACACACACCAACACACTCCCTCCACACACACATCCTTGTGTATGTACACACACCAACACACTCCCTCCACACACACATCCTTGTGTATGTACACACACCAACACACTCCCTCCACACACACATCCTTGTGTATGTACACACACCAACACACTCCCTCCACACACACATCCTTGTGTATGTACACACACCAACACACTCCCTCCACATACACATCCTTGTGTATGTACACACACCAACACACTCCCTCCACATACACATCCTTGTGTATGTACACACACCAACACACTCCCTCCACATACACATCCTTGTGTATGTACACACACCAACACACTCCCTCCATATACACATCCTTGTGTATGTACACACACCAACACACTCCCTCCACATACACATCCTTGTGTATGTACACACACCAACACACTCCCTCCACATACACATCCTTGTGTATGTACACACTCCAACACACTACCTCCACACACACATCCTTGTGTATACAAAAAGGTGTTTACATGCACATCCTCGTATGTGCATCCACACACACACACACAGAATGCACTTACACAACCATGCAATTTCAGACGATGTGATGCTGTAACTGTCTTTGCAAGAATACAACATACAAATTTGAATACACAACCCATCCTATTTTATTTATTAAACCCATTGTAATATACAACCAATCCTATTAAAATACACAACCAATTTTCTTGTAATATATAACCCATTCTGTTATAATACACAACCCATGCCGTTGTAATATACAACCCAAGTTATTTTAATATATACAAATGGTATCAGATCAATGCCATTTTATACAACTCACGTTAGTATTACTGTAATGACTGTAAGTATTACTGTATAGTAATACAGTAGTATTACTGTAAAGACTTGTGATGAGTATTCAGTGCCTTAGGTAAGACGAGGGTTTATCACGAACATCAAAGGTTGAGTCTGAATAAGTTAGAATAAGTTAGAATATGTTAAGTTAGTGTTTCTACTTAAGCCTAGGATATATATATAGTTTCATGTATCACATTCCTGTTGCAGTATACAATATCGTTGTCGTGCTAATTACCTGAATATACACACATTAGGGTGTGTATATTAAGTACGCTATATGAAACCAGTTTGGTATAAGGGAACAGGTTTCGTTTGGTTGTTTAGTTAGGTTAGGTTAGGTTAAGTTTTCTTAGGTAAGGTTCGTTAAGTCAAGATCTTGTTAAGAGAGGTGGTTTAGTTTAGTTAAACCCGGTGTAGTGATCTAACCAAGGCTTCGGGTGTTATCAGCGTTAGTTGAGCATTGTTACGATAAGACAGCATAGGTAGAGTACTTAAGGTAGGTCACACACAGAGATCACACTAACGTGATGCATCAAATGAACAAATCCACAAGGGCCGTGACGAGGATTCGAACCAGTGTCAGTGTAAGGCAGTGTTTGGGATGCTCCCGGACGCAGGTTCGAATCCTCGTCACGGCCCTTGTGGATTTGTTCATTTAAGGTAGGTGATATTTGGCAAGGTGGTCTTTATTAGGAGGACCCCTTTACCCCTGCAAGGTGAAGAACAGTGAAGCACAACTCGAGTCAAAGCTTTGAACACCAACAGGTCCAGTCATCACTGTCAACATAACACACACATATTGTAGCACGTCTGGGGGGTTATTATCCAGGGTTGTGAGCGAGTCATATAAAGATTATGAAAGGGTACTTTATGTAATGTGTCTCCTTAGAAAGGAAAGGATATTATTTAAGTATGACATACTAGAAAGGTTATCCGGCTGTACTCGGGTCTCTTTCCTATCTCCCACATCTTCCCTTTCTCCTAATCTCTCCCCTCTCCCCCCTTTTTTTACTCTGCCGCTTTGCTTTCTATCCTGCAGATACTCCTGTACCTCAGTTCAGTATCTCCCCAGTTATCCCAGCCTGGTTCTCCATCTTCTACAACAGTCTTTCATGGGGAACAGTGTCAAATGCTTTTGAACAGTCTAGAAAAAGTACAGTCTACCCAGCCTTCCCCTGTCTTTATTTAGTAACACCGTCATAAAACACCACCAGGTTGGTCAGGCACAACTTTCCCTTTCTCAAACCCAAGCTGAGCTTTCTGGCACAAAGTCGATCCCCTCAAGATGTTCCACCAGTCTCAACAAGATTACTTTCTCCACCACTTTACAAGGAATACTTGTCAATGACACTTGGCCTCTACTTTAGTCCCGCCTTTCTATCCACCTCTTTGAATATTGAGACTACATTTGCCTCTTCTTTTCCCCCCAGACATCTTCGAGATGTCCCGTCTCAAGGGTTTTATTAAAACAGTTTTAGACAACTGGGGAGAGATCAAATCTGCAGCGTCCTACAGCGCGTGCGCCAGGGAAATGCAGACCTGAAAATAGGTGCACGGTTAGCTGGCACTTATTAAGTTCTAAGAGAGGGGTGGGGGGGTGGGGAGGGGGTAAGGGTAGGAGGAGAAGGAGGAGGCTGAGATGGAGGAGGAGGCTGTGGAGGAGGAGGCTGTGAGTCAAGAGAGACAAAGTAGCACAGGGAACTTGGAGCGCCTGAAGAGGGAACAACGCTAACTACCAGCGGGTCGCAAGCTGCTGATACATGGCCGCCATTGAGATGGAAGTTGGGGTGCGTGGTTTATCAGGAGGGGGGGGGGGGGGAGGGTGGTATCAGGAGGGGGTGGGGGGGAGGGTGGTATCAGGAGGGGGTGGGGGGGGGGAGGGTGGTGGCAGGCTTGTAGCACGCGTCTACACATCTGGCGACAGGCTTGTAGCACGCGTCTACACATCTGGCGGCAGGCTTGTAGGACAGGTCCACACATCTGGCGGCAGGCTTGTAACACACACGTTCGCACATCTGGTGGCAGGCTTGTAGCACGCGTCTACACATTTGGTGGCAGGCTTGTAGCACACACGCCCACACATCTGGTGGCAGGCTTGTAGCACACACGCCCACACATCTGGTGGCAGGCTTGTAGCACACATCCACACATGTAGCGAAACCGGAACATCCCCCCAGGCTGCCACCACCCACTCTTCCTCCTCCTATACTGGCAGATACTCCCGGCGGTATTATGGGATAATGTTGTCTATCCGTCAGGGAACAGCTTCTGATATTGTCGCCTCAATCCAACAAAACATTACAATGTTTATCGGCTGGCTTGTGCGATATCATGGGATACCGCGGGTACAGCTGTAATGTGTTATCTTGCAGAGACGGGACTGTATTTACTGATAACACGGCCTATACACATACGGCAATGTTTATGAGTCAAAAGACAGATGTGTTGGTCTTTGTATATTGTTTGGATACTCAGAGACATATGTAGCGCCATTCCACACACACTGGTGGTTGGTTACACACACCTCGCCTGCACTTCACAAGGCAGGTGTGTGCACAATGCAGGTGTGTGTTTACAGTCTTTAGTTTAAGTTTTTCTGTATCTCCAAACCAGCGATTTAACGACGCATTTTTACATAATTAATTCAACGATTAACCACTTTTAGTTATTATTATAATAAGTAGTAGTATTAATTGCATCAATTTATTTTCCAGTGTTATCGAAAGTGTTTCTATTGCTACGAATACCAAACTCACGCAACAGCCTTGTAAGGTTGTTCTCGTTGACTTACACACGCACTTTCACCAAGGCACGCACGCACGCACGCACGCCTAACGACCTGAAAGCACCAGTATAAAAAAGCTATGATTTCTTCACATCTGAAATCTATGTTTATGGGCAGCACAAAACGTGGACCAGACTGTGCGACACAGTGGTTGCCAGGGTCATGTGCGACACAGTGGTTGCCAGGGTCATGTGCGACACAGTGGTTGCCAGGGTCATGTGCGACACAGTGGTTGCCAGGGTCATGTGCGACACAGTGGTTGCTAGGGTCAGGTTGGGTTACCGTTACCTGTGGCAGGTGGCTACAGGTGACGGATCTCCCAATCCTGAGCACTCCAGGTGCAAACTCTGTGAGCAGGAACTACGGCATGATCTCCCACACTACATCACCGAATGCCCAGTTATCAAACGATTCAGACCCGTTGACATGAGGTACCTGGAGCTTTGCAATTACTTTATTCACTCTCGTGTTCTTAAAGATATCCTCATATTGCACTCAAAATTTGCTAATGCAAGCTACTTATCACATGGCCCTGTATGACTAACCATCCTGTGTGATGGGGATTTTTAGCACCATGTACCTAGCTTTTTGACACTCTATACTCCCCTCCATATAGTCTAGGGCAGCTGCACAAATACACATGTACCTAAATGTATTAGTAAAAAAAAAAAGCAACATGGCGAAGTAGTAGGTGCTTGCTCCACCTTTGTCGCGGATCGGCCGGAATTGCAGAAGTGCAGGCAAGAGTCTGATATTCTCTACCACGCTGGTTCAAATAATAATAATAATAATAATAATAATAATAATAATAATAATAATAATAATAATATCAATAATAATAATAACAAATTTAAAACAATAATGATAAAAAATAATAACCATTCAATTATATCTATTATCAGAACCTTAATTTATAATATCCAGAATATTTATAACAATGACACACAAAAAACAAATTTTACGAGACACATATATCACTGTTATTAGTGAAATGAGGTAATTTGTTTAATATATATATAAGGAAATTTCTTAACAAAAATTCAGTAATCAATAAAAGGTATACTATTAAATATAAAAACCTAAGCTCATGTTTTGTACAGGATCATGACTGAACATAGCCAAATGGTCCCATTTAGAGTATCATAACCTTAACATTAAGAAACCTCCATAATGCTCACAATAATATACAGTATACTTGGCCTTATTAATTTTCCGCCATATTCAATATTTATTAGACATGGTAATGCCACGACCTTTGTAGATGAAACGAGTCTTTTTTAAGGTAAAAGTGGCAGGCTCAGATTCATGTTTATTGTACCTGTGGGATCACGTAATGAGGAGGACACGTATGGGATCACGTAATGAGGAGGACACGTATGGGATCACGTAATGAGGGACACGGGGGATCACGTATGAGGAGGACACGTATGGATCACGTGAGGAGGTGTGGGATCACGTAATGAGGAGGACATTAGTATCTGGAGCTCCGGAGGGCGCCGCCCGTATCGCCTTTACACAAACTTGCTATGCCAGCGGTAGAAATTTTACGTGAAACTAAACGCAAGATTACAGGAGACAGGAAGGAAGGAAGGAGACAGGACAGGAAGCTTGTAAGATATATTTTGCTAGCTCTGAGAGGTACTGTATTGATTTCTGATTTTCGTATTTCATTACACAGAACCCATGCACCTGTTTTATATTATATATATATATATATATATATATATATATATATATATATATATATATATATATATATATATAATATATATATTAGTATATTTTTTGGTAGCAGTCTTTCCTGTAGACATATATTATTAAATATGACCGAAAAAGTAAGATTAATAATTCTAACACGAATTTTCTCAATGTTTCTTATATTTTTTTTCACTGTTGATGGTAACTGAAAAATCAATTCTCCAAAATTCATTTTTATTTCTAGTCTGACGCGACACTTGAGCGCGTTTTGTAAAACTTATTACATTTTCAAAGACTTTAGTTTACACATACACAACTATAACTAAACAGAGCTTAAACATCTTCGATTTTATACCTGCATTTGGGTGAGGTGATATGTTACAACAGTTTTGGATGAGGTGAAAACAAACTTTCAAAACAAGACAGAACACGAAACAATGGGTATAATATTTTGTAAGACTTACAAAATAACTTTAACTTACAAAATATTATACCCATTGTTTCGTGTTCTGTCTTGTGTTGAAAGTTTGTTTTCACCTCATCCAAAACTGTTGTAACATATCACCTCACCCAAATGCAGGTATAAAGTCGAAGATGTTTAAGCTCTGTTTAGTTATAGTTGTGTATGTATAAACTAAAGTCTTTGAAAATGTAATAAGTTTTACGAAACGCGCTCAAGTGTCGCGTCAGACTAAAAATACCCGGTCATATTTAATAATATATATATATATATATATATATATATATATATATATATATATATATATATATATATATATATATATATATATATATATATATATATATACCAAAGAACTCTTCTCCGTGAAGGATTCGAACCCTAGAAAGCCAGATGCATCACACACACTAACATAACCAGTAATGCACCTGGCTTTCTAAAGCCCGAATTCTTGAACCACTTGAACCATCCGGGATCGAACGCCGTCCCTGCAAAATGCAAGCCAGTACTGTTGCTAGAAGACCATCAGTTCTAGGAATCATTGTGCAGCTCACGGATTATGTTAAGAGATTGAAAGCCAGACCCCAGAGTTCCCTACTACAACTTAGTTGATTTTAATAAAATATGCATTTATTTCCCCAGACTCTATGTGGATTATTTTGAGTGTCTTACACGAAGGAGCATCGCAGACGCCACTGTGGGTCAAATGTGCTCACTCTGGGAACTAAAGTCTTCAAGAGAGTTAAACTAATCAAATCCAACAACTTGCAGAATCTTCAAATAAATGTGTCCAACCACTTGGACTGGACGGTTGAGCGACGGTCTCGCTTCATGCAGGTCGGCGTTCAATCCCCGACAGTCCAAGTGGTTGGGCACCATTCCTTTCCCCCGCCCCGTCCAATCCCAGATCCTTTTCCTGACTCCTTGCAAGTGCTATATAGTAGTAATGGCTTGGTGCTTTGCCCCCTGATAGTTCCCTTCCCCTTCAAATAAATGTATTTAAATTCTGATGTTACACGATACAAAATTAAGACATAAGCAGAACGGATAAGCAAATTGATACATTCTTAACGAATGATAATAATACGTTATATAATAATCAATAAAACACCAAAGTCGGTTTGGGAACGCCAAAAAGTCTCACTAAATGAATGGTAAATCGCAACATAAATAGCTTCACTCACTGTTACTCACGATACCCAATACGGTGGCAATAAACAAATGGAACAAATCCTCAGAAATGCTTTCTGAAGCTCATCAGAAACTCATCGAGTTATAAACAATAATAATCCTTTAAATAATGAACGCATAATGTCTAATGCTTACACACACACACACATATAAAAAAGGTCCGTCAGTTCTCAGTAAAGTATAATTTTAAGGCCTCAATCATATCAGCATTTTAACTTAATTCCGAGAATTTGTAGTACAAGTGTAAATAATAAGAATTTACTCAGGTTCTGCCACTGGACTTGCGCATAATACCAACACTGAAATCATGTCTTGATTTCAACTGGCAAACTTGTACAGTGTTTATCTCAAACACAGCCATCAAATATTAAAAATAAAGTCTGTATGAAAACTTTCTTCTATGTTAACTTTCCTCAGAGAGCCTGACAGCTGAGTGAACAGGCGCTCGGGATTCGTAGCCCTGAGGTTCCGGGTTCGATCCCCGGTGGAGGCGGAAACAAATAGGCAGAGGTTCTTTCACTCTGATACATCTGTTCACCTGGAGATGTAAGGGCATGGGAGATGCAGAGAACGTCCTCTAGTCTCTTAGACGTCGGCTTACTGCCCCCCAGAATTCTTCCACTTGACCCTTTTGTCATTTCGTCACCTTGACCCAATGGTGATCCTTAATTACCTGAAGACTATACTCCCAGGACCTATAGCTAGCGAATCATGAGGGGCAATGGTCATGGCACATCAGTTGACATTCGTGCTAACTTTGTCATCTAAAGCATTAGAAACACACAAGACATGAACGTGTTGCCACTGAGTGCACTGAAGCCTCAGACATGAGCAGGGAAACTCTTGACAAACAACTCTCCTCATTTACTCCTTGACATATTACCTTCACTGACACTGAAGTTCGCACACAGCGTCATCACTTGACGTCTGGTAGACGGGAGCCTGTCAATCACCTCTCACAACCAACTGCATCATCTGTCTCCTGTACACTGTAGACGGTGAACAGTAGACGAGTACAATATGCATCAACTCTGACTCTGGACCGGGCTCATGCGTCTCAGGTGCTCAGATTCCCGCATATGGATCAATATATCAATAGAGGGCAACATGGTCCAGCCGACGGCTCGCAGTGCCATCAACACCATCACCTCACAAAGTCTCTCTCGTGATCTGATGGGCATCTGGCTCAACAGCCAATCATAGACTTTTCGACAAAATAACTCACCATTATCAAGAATGGAGTAATAAAGACACTCTTATTACACAAAATAATGAAGCCATTCACTAAATAAATGTTGCTTGGGGGGTCTATTATGTGTGTGTAGTGAGTGTGTGACGCTCACACGTGTTGGGCTCTGATAGAGCGCCAAGTAATGCTGGCGGTATGTGATTCGTAATCCACCGTCGCCTGGGTGTGACCCATTATGGCTGACTTGGCCCTTTGTATGGACGAGCCAGAGAGAGAGAGAGAGAGAGAGAGAGAGAGAGAGAGAGAGAGAGAGAGAGAGAGAGAGAGAGAGAGAGAGAGAGAGAGAGAGAGAGAGAGAGAGAGAGAGAGAGAGAGAGAGAGAGAGAGAGAGAGAGGAGAGAGAGAGAGAGAGAGAGAGAGAGAGAGAGAGAGAGAGAGAGAGAGAGAGAGAGAGAGAGAGAGAGAGAGAGAGAGAGAGAGAGAGAGAGAGAGAGAGAGAGAGAGAGAGAGAGAGAGAGAGAGAGAGAGAGAGAGAGAGAGAGAGAGAGAGAGAGAGAGAGAGAGAGAGAGAGAGAGAGAGAGAGAGAGAGAGAGAGAGAGAGTGAGAGAGAGAGAGAGAGAGAGAGAGAGAGAGAGAGAGAGAGTGAGAGAGAGAGAGAGAGAGAGAGAGAGAGAGAGAGAGAGAGAGAGAGAGAGAGAGAGAGAGAGAGAGAGAGAGAGAGAGAGAGAGAGAGAGAGAGAGAGAGAGAGAGAGAGAGAGAGAGAGAGAGAGAGAGAGAGAGAGAGAGAGAGAGAGAGAGAGGAGATGGAGAGAGATGAAGGGGGGTGATGATTGTGGCAGAGAAGGTACTCCTGCCCCCTCACCCCTCACTCTTGCCCCTCACCCCTCACTCTTGCCCCTCACCTTCCCATCCACGACACTAACTAGCGACGACATTCAAGCAATTCTGCAGCCAACTTGAGCAGCCAATTAGTCCTCGTTGTCCATGCAGCAACAAATGCCCTTCCCCTAGAGACCAAGGACAGCCCTCAGGGACTTGTGATACACAGGACACAGCCCTCAGGGACCTGTGATACACAGGACACAGCCCTCAGGGACTTGTGATACACAGCACACAGCCCTCAGGGACCTGTGAAACATAGCACACACCCCCTTAGGGACTTGTGATACACAGGACACAGCCCTCAGGGACCTGTGATACACAGGACACAGCCCTCAGGGACTTGTGATACACAGGACACAGCCCTCAGGGACCTGTGATACACAGGACACAGCCCTCAGGGACTTGTGATACACAGGACACAGCCCTCAGGGACCTGTGATAACAGGAGCCCTCAGGGACCTGTGATATACAGGACACAGCCCTCAGGGACTTGTGATACACAGGACACAGCCCTCGGGGACTTGTGATACACAGGACACAGCCCTCAGGGACCTGTGATACACAGGACACAGCCCTCAGGGACCTGTGATACACAGGACACAGCCCTCAGGGACCTGTGATACACAGGACACAGCCCTCAGGGACCTGTGATACACAGGACACAGCCCTCAGGAACAAGTCAGACACGAAGAATACCGTCATCAGGGAATCACAACACCCACCGGTGAAATTATGCTAGAAATAATGAATAACAATGAATTGGAAAAAAATATTGTTTGAAATCGAGAGTCTATAGCGAAACCAAACCATAAAATCGAAATCAAATTAGTTTTGGAAAAGTTTGAAGACGTTTGACAAACTGGAACAAACCAGGTAAAACTAGAAAAAATAATTTGCACATTATTCATTAAACAATCAAAAAGTAACATAGGGTTGTATAAACTCTTGTTCACCGAAAAGGATCGAGTTTTAACCTGTCGAGAGGAAGCTTAAATAACGATTCAATATTGTTCAGACACAATGTAGAGGTGATGGGGAAATATATCACTTACAAACAGAAATCACAATAACGTGATGCATCAAATGAACGAATCCACAAGGGCCGTGACGAGGATTCGAACCTGCGACCAAGATTCGAGCCTGCGGTTTCAACTCCTTTGACCATGTCGTAGCTCAGTCGATTAAGACAGCGTCTGGGATGCTCTTGGACGCAGGTTCGAAATCCTCGTCACGGCCCTTATGGATGTGTTCAAATATATCACTTTTCTCCTACCTGTCAGTTTGTACAATTTTCATCCTAAGTATTTACTCTTAGTTTTGTTAAAATATCCTATTTGTTGTTATTATTTTTATTTTGTCGATAATTCCAGCCCTCTGGCAGTATTTACTGCGAGGTATAAGACTGGAAATTATTTAACAAATACTTCCTGCGGCTACAAAAAAAAAACCAGGTTATTGGCACAGAATTAATACATATATCTCTCTAGCCTTTGGGGTACGTTTATCATTTTCGCTCGACTAAAACGCATAGGATTCAAACCAGAAGGGATCGGCTCTGTGGCCATACAGAACTATATATCATAAATTTAGAGGACGGAACACTCATCACCTTGTCTGCTATCTCCATAAAGAAGAAAATGCCTTCATAAACAACAATGTCCTGCCCTACGGGTCATCGTAGGGAAGATGTCTGAAGTGACGTTACTTCTCCACAGTCACGGGGGTTGTATGGACCGAAGATGTGGACCGCTACCCGTCTAGCGTGCAACACACGGGGCTGTATCAATACACACGTAATGGGTGTGTGTGTGTAAATCAATCACCAAGTGTTACCAAGTGAATCGGTTAATACATGCGTTTGGACGGAGCCGCGCTGGCCCAATATCCAGCCAAGCACCCGTTCTGTCCGGCGTGATTTAGTTGTGATGGCCATGAACTAAGCTGCCCCTGTGATCTTAACTGTTATGTGTGTCTAGGAGACGAGGCTGGCCCCAATATCTGTCCGGAGACCGTCCTGTCTTAACGAACGTACCTACGTTAATGTGTGGGTTTACAATTTGTGTTAACTACTTGTGCCTGCAGAATCGAGCTGTTAGCTCTTGGATCCCGCCTTTCTAACCGTCGGCTATCTAATGTACTGATTCCCGAGCAATTTTTCCTATCAAATCTACTACTTAGATTTTCCTTTCCCTCACATCCTCAGGAAGCAGCTCGTAGCAGCTGTCTAACTCCCAGGTACCTATTGCTGATAGGTAAACAGGGACATCAGGCAAAAAAAACTTCCTATATTAAACGTAGGTCCTCCTTAACCACCGACGTAGATGTAACTCCCTGGTTAGGTTAGGTTTTATTTACCGAAGGTCCTCCTTAACCCACCAACATGAAGGTGATTTGAGAAGCACTTACTGATGCTGGACTTAACTGTTCGTCCCCTTGACAGGTCTGAGCGGCGTTGGAAGAGTCGTGTGTGGGAGTAAAGGTCGGCTCTGCCCAAACAATTCCTGATAGATTTATCTTTTGTCCATACTAGCATTCGAGACCTCTGGGAAAGTCGGCCATGCTGGGTGTTCCTCATACATTTCTTGGATCCAGTTCCACAGATTCATCATGTGTTGTTGTAGGAGGCCCGAGAACCCTGGCAAGTATTACACCGGTAGTATCCACCGGTCCACTTGTTCCCTCCTGTGTACTCTCATTAAAAGGGAACCTCTCTCTTGTCTCGAAGTTTTTCCGGTGCTTTATGCAGGATGTTGTCCGCGTATCCTCAGCTTCTAAAACGTTCCCACAAATGGTGTAGTTCCGGCTGTAAGTCTTGGTCCTTACTAGTAATCCGTTAAAGCCGGAGACCAAAGGGAGTAAGGCAGGGATTTCTTGAGGGATAATGGGTGACTCGACGAAAATAGAAAGTACGAGTGGAGATTGTCGATGTGAAGTATGCTGTTGTCTACAAGGTCCTGTATGTTTCATCAATATAAACCCTCATATCCAGAAAATAAATTGTTTTATAATTTGTTTCTATCCTAAACTTGAGATTACCATGGACAATGTTAGTCCCGACAAACACTTCCTTTAGCTGTTAGTGTCCCCCCGTCATAATTCCGAAAATGTCGTCAATGTATCGGAGGTATATAAGGGAACCTTGCTGTCTGTTGGCCCTCTTGGTTTCAAAGGACATGTGCACAAACATCTCTGCTACAGCTACGCTGCTTGAAGCGCTTATAGCCGTCCCCTTGATTTGTCTGTAAGATTTACCGTCGAAAGTTAGGACGGCGTCTCACAGCACATGCAGAAATGCTTCCTCTAGAAGTGGTTTAGTTGGTAATCGCCAGACACCTGCTTGGGGTAGCTCAGTGCACGGATCCCATGCTTAATTTTGTCGACAAATGATACGACCGTCTGTGCTGCCTTCCTCTGGGGTATGCTGGGGTACAGTGAGAACACATCCAGGGAGAAAAGGGGTTGCCCTCACCAGGCCCGGGTCTCTGGAAACAGCAAGCTTGTTGGTGAAGTCCGACGTCGAGTCCCGTCCTCGTTCAGGAAGTAGTGGCAGGAGCGGGTCGAGAAGGGCTGTATAAACCCAATCGACGGGTCTCGTGGGGGACCTGGCACCCCGCTGGTCACCGGTCTGCCTTGCTATCTATTGGTGGTAGATAGGACGTCCTTGTATATCTTCGGGAGGAGGCATACAGACGGGCTCTTGGAGACTAAAGCAATGTGTCTCGGGTCGTCACTCTGAGCAGGAACCACAGGATCATTCAGTCTTCATCAACAATCCAAATTCTCTCGTTTTATTATTCTACATATTTATAAACAATTCCCCCTTTCCCACTATCATTTATCAGTTCTTTTTCTTAACGTTGTAATATTCCTTCAGCCATCCATTGCACCCCGTCGCAGACTCGGTGAAAATATTGGCATCTTTTAGCACATAAGAACTGGTTAAACTGGTAATATTGGCACCTGCGAGGCAGCGTCTATTTTATTCAGACTCAATCATGTATATGTCTGGTCTGATCTTGTGTAGCAATCCACCGATCACACGTCTATTATGTTACCTGATAATCTGTTGCCTAAACTGACTACCCATTAATCATTGATATTCTAGTTCTACATGTGTGCTATATGGAGCAGGATAATCTACATGTGTGCTATATGGAGCAGGATAATCTACATGTGTGCTATATGGAGCAGGATAATCTACATGTGTGCTATATGGAGCAGGATAATCTACATGTGTGCTATATGGAGCAGGATAATCTACATGTGTGCTATATGGAGCAGGATAATCTACATGTGTGCTATATGGAGCAGGATAATCTACATGTGTGCTATATGGAGCAGGATAATCTACATGTGTGCTATAAGGAGCAGGATAATCTACATGTGTGCTATGAGGAGCAGGATAATCTACATGTGTGCTTTAAGGAGCAGGATAATCTACATGTGTGCTATATGGAGCAGGATAATCTACATGTGTGCTATGAGGAGCAGGATAATCTACATGTGTGCTATATGGAGCAGGATAATCTACATGTGTGCTATATGGAGCAGGATAATCTACATGTGTGCTATAAGGAGCAGGATAATCTACATGTGTGCTATATGGAGCAGGATAATCTACATGTGTGCTATGAGGAGCAGGATAATCTACATGTGTGCTATGAGGAGCAGGATAATCTACATGTGTGCTATGAGGAGCAGGATAATCTACATGTGTGCTATAAGGAGCAGGATAATCTACATGTGTGCTATATGGAGCAGGATAATCTACATGTGTGCTATAAGGAGCAGGATAATCTACATGTGTGCTATATGGAGCAGGATAATCTACATGTGTGCTATAAGGAGCAGGATAATCTACATGTGTGCTATATGGAGCAGGATAATCTACATGTGTGCTATAAGGAGCAGGATAATCTATATGTGTGCTATATGGAGCAGGATAATCTACATGTGTGCTATAAGGAGCAGGATAATCTACATGTGTGCTATAAGGAGCAGGATAATCTACATGTGTGATATAAGGAGCAGGATAATCTACATGTGTGATATAAGGAGCAGGATAATCTACATGTGTGCTATAAGGAGCAGGATATTCTACATGTGTGCTATAAGGAGCAGGATAATCTACATGTGTGCTATAAGGAGCAGGATATTCTACATGTGTGCTATAAGGAGCAGGATAATCTACATGTGTGCTATAAGGAGCAGGATAATCTACATGTGTGCTATGAGGAGCAGGATAATCTACATGTGTGCTATGAGGAGCAGGATAATCTACATGTGTGCTATATGGAGCAGGATAATCTACATGTGTGCTATAAGGAGCAGGATAATCTACATGTGTGCTATAAGGAGCAGGATAATCTACATGTGTGATATAAGGAGCAGGATAATCTACATGTGTGCTATAAGGAGCAGGATAATCTACATGTGTGCTATAAGGAGCAGGATAATCTACATGTGTGCTATAAGGAGCAGGATAATCTACATGTGTGCTATAAGGAGCAGGATAATCTACATGTGTGCTATAAGGAGCAGGATAATCTACATGTGTGCTATAAGGAGCAGGATAATCTACATGTGTGCTATAAGGAGCAGGATAATCTACATGTGTGATATAAGGAGCAGGATAATCTACATGTGTGCTATAAGAAGCAGGATAAAGCTGAAGAAGAACATTTGTTATCTTGGTTTAGTTTAGCTTTAGTTTATATTTTTAGTTTTAATTAATTTATATCGTTGGACGTAAGGCTTATCAACCTCTGGAGGGATATTACGACCACAACAACTTACTGACCAATCAGCAGGTATATACATTATATACATTTTAGTCCTCAATATAAGCCAAAACTAAACTATACTCTGAGTAAATATACACCGAGGATACCTCAGGGTATCTTCGGTGTATACATATACATATCCTCTCATTTGATTTAATAAGTACTACTTCTTCCCGTGAACCTGTTTTTGCTTTAGTCCGTTCACTTAAGACATTGATTTTGTGGCTTAAGGTCCCCACTAAGCCTGACTCGCAGATCTTTTCGCGTTCTGATTTGAACATTTCCACTTTGTCCAGCTGATATCTAGCAGCTCTGCTATCATCACCCAGGCTCACAACCCTACATTTATCTGCATTAAACTGTATCTTCCAATTCTATAAAAAAAATCTTCAGAATTATCTGAATTATTAGTCCTGTTTATCCTACTAAAAGTAAAGTCTTAGACAGGGGAGGGTTACCTTGAGGTGCTTTCGGGGCTTAGCGTCCCCGCGGCCCGGTCGTCGACCAGGCCTCGTTCACGTTGACCAGGGGAAGTGAAGCTATGGCACGTGTGTCAAGGGTGGTGTGGGAACCGACCTGTGAGATTTATATTTATTTAATTTATATGAATTTATATTTACGTTAATTTATATACTTCGATAGCAATTTGTATAATGATAAGTGGACTGTATTTCTGCAATAATCTCATAATCTCACAAATCGATCCTCTACATTAGGGGGGGTTTATTAAATTAATATATATGCAGCCAATCAAACTACAGTAATAGCTACATACATTGATGAGGTTCCTTCTCTTATAGTACAGCAGGTTAGTCCACCAGGTATAACTAGAGTGTAGACACCAAATTATCCTCTTTGAGGTAGCTTCCATATCACCCAGTAACTGGTGCACATAATCTTGCATCCTCGTCTTGACCTTTAGTATGAGGCGATTTCGCGTTCTAACCGGCTAACCCTATATCCTGACATTAATGGCCATAAATGAATGATAAACGGGTTTCGGTTAGACACTTAACTTGTATTTGTAGACAGCGTGTTGACAATGGTACACCTTTGGGTTCCATAACACTACGTCCAAGTAAATTTAACAGGAGCCGAATTTGCTCCCGTGTGAGCCTCTGGTCTCAATAACAACAATGGCTGCCCTCCTTCCTCCACTCTGACGCCTGGCTTACATTGTCCAGATTTCAGAACGTGATAGAAGGGTCCCATTTACTCTACTTTAATATTGATAATTAAGTTAATTTATATAAGATGTTTTTATGATGGTAAAGTCCAAAGACTTATGTATTTAAGAATAATTCCCAGCAGAATAGCTGGTGAATTATAATAGTATGTGTGATGATATCCCGTTTTCTATAGACGGTAATTCCACTACAAGTTACGTTTTCTATGGGTAACTTGTTGGTAATACAGCAGCACTTATTATCTGTCTGTATGATATTAAATGGTGTCGGATTTCCGACAGGTGGCACGCCAACAAATGTTGCTGGCATGCGGCATTCAGTGCCGATAATAGTCTCATTAAACCCCATGCGTAATGAGCATTATAAATCATTATTATTGTTACTAATTCATCATTTTGCCTTCTTGGAAAATTACTAGTTATTAATAACATAATTCCTAAAGCTGTACCATTTCAAACAATTCAGAAGAACTATTGTCTGCCTGAACTAACTTCTTTTTGAATACTTTCAAGTATTTTGGGCTTTTTCTCCTTACAATATGGTAAAATACAAATATAATCATAAACTGTAATCTGTGGCTCAAAATTCCCATCGTCACATGAGGTCATTACAATTTTTTTTTTAAAGATTATTGTTAATATGGACTTCCCGCCAAACACACACCGAAACTACGACGTTGGTACAACGTTCGAACAAGTTTTAACACTTCCTAACCAGTTATAACAACCAATATAACTAGTTGTAACAACGTTCTAATACGTCATAAACACGTTAAGCCAAGAATTAACAACTTTATTACAAGTTGTAACAAGCGGAAAATAAAGACAGTTTTGGTTTGTGTTTCCAGGGTAGTGCTCTCAAAAATGTTCTTCCCCTCTATGCCCGAGATGTTACTTCACACATATTCTTTTTTTTTATTTTGTCCCAGGATTGGTGGCCTATGTAATTATTATAATTATTATTATTATGCTATCGTAATTTTTATTAAATTCTGCCCTTAATTAAATTTAAAAATTTATCGTAATTAAATTTAAAAATTTATCGTAATTAAATTTAAAAATTTATCGTAATTAAATTTAAAAATTTATCGTAATTGAATTTAAAAATTTATCGTAATTAAATTTAAAAATTCATCGTAATTAAATTTAAAAATTTATCGTAATTAAATTTAAAAATTTATCGTAATTTAATTTAAAAATTTATCGTAATTAAATTTAAAAATTAAATTAAATTAATGTCTACTAGATGCCTACATTCCTCCATGTTTCTACTAACGCAATAATAAATATTGCTAATGCGCAAAACTGTCCCTAATTCGGCCATCTTTTTTGTAACAAAAAAGCTTTTTGTGTATGATATAACTTGGATTGATTGGTAAGGACCACCTTGAAGTTACCTTGAAGTGTTTCCGGGGCTTAGCGTCCCCGCGGCCCGGTCGTGGACCAGGCCTCCTTGATCCCCGCGGCCCGGTCATCGTATACCAGGAGTATATTGTGCCTCCGACCATCATAAGGTTCACCCATACACCTAGTGACGGTCCTCGAGAGAGTGTCTTAAGTAACTGAGATCGCGAGATTGGAATAAGTTGTCAAGACGCAGCCACAGGAACCTGAAATTGGGAAGGAATGGTGCCTAACCACTTGGACGGTCGGGGATTAAACGCCGATCTGCATGAAACGAACCCATCTCTCTACCGTCCAGCCAACTCAAAACGAGTAACAAACGGTAAATGAACCAACTCAAAGTGCGTGTGTTAGTATTAAAACGAGTCAACGCCAAACAAGAGACATTCATCATATTCCCAAAACGCTTGAACACTCTTTTAAAGACAGAACTTCCAACCCTTTGTCTCCCTGTAATGAAAGAGCCAAACCTGAGTTTTGGAAGGTTCAACTTAAGGCAGAAAGAACTCCACCCAAATCTTTGTGCGACTAGATAACTTAACTCGCCAAGTTTCATGGGTTCTAGATTACTCTGAAAGAGGATAGCGAAGCCTTGAGCGTCAGGAGGACTTGGTATATGGCCTAGCCAACGACGTTTATCAAGCGTGAGAGCTTTGGTTATACAAGGAAAGTAACTCTTCACTCACCCCGAGCTGTGCGGTAAAGGGCAGTTCTCCCCGCACCACACACACACTATGGGACCTGATTTGATGACTCAAGAGCTCCTCTATAAGGCTCTGCGTGGTACAGTGGTCAACGTACCGGTTATGTTCAGGTGCGCGAATACCTGTGCTTTCTGGGTTCGAGTCTCTTGCAGGGGTTGGTGCCTGTTGTGTGTTTACCTTTGACTTGTGGTTTATGCAGGTATATATATATATATATATATTATATATTATATATATTATATATATATATATATATATATATATATATATATATATATATATATATATATATATATAACCTGTCAAACCGTCTGTCAGACCACAACCTGTCAAACCGTCCGTCAGACCACCAACCTGTCAAACCGTCCGTCAGACCCAACCTGTCAAACCGTCCGTCAGACCACCAGCCTGTCAAACCGCCTGTCAGACCACCAACCTGTCAAACCGTCCGTCAGACCACCAGCCTGTCAAACCGTCCGTCAGACCACCAACCTGTCAAACCGTCCGTCAGACCACCAGCCTGTCAAACCGCCTGTCAGACCACCAACCAGTCAAACCGCCTGTTACACCACCAACCTGTCAAACCGTCCGTCAGACCCCAACCTGTCAAACCGTCCGTCAGACCACCAACCTGTCAAACCGTCCGTCAGACCCCAACCTGTCAAACCGTCCGTCAGACCACCAACCTGTCAAACCGTCCGTCAGACCACCACCAGTCAAACCGTCCGTCAGACCACCAACCTGTCAAACCGTCCGTCAGACCCAACCTGTCAAACCGTCCGTCAGACCACCAACCTGTCAAACCGTCCGTCAGACCCCAACCTGTCAAACCGTCCGTCAGACCACCAACCAGTCAAACCGTCCGTCAGACCAACCTGTCAAACCGTCCGTCAGACCCCAACCTGTCAAACCGTCCGTCAGACCACCAACCTGTCAAACCGTCCGTCAGACCACCAACCTGTCAAACCGTCCGTCAGACCCCAACCAGTCAAACCGTCCGTCAGACCACCAACCTGTCAACCGTCCGTCAGACCACCAACCTGTCAACCGTCCGTCAGACCCCCAACCTGTCAAACCGTCCGTCAGACCACCAACCTGTCAAACCGTCCGTCAGACCACCAACCTGTCAAACCGTCCGTCAGACCACCAACCTGTCAAACCGTCCGTCAGACCCCAACCTGTCAAACCGTCCGTCAGACCACCAACCAGTCAAACCGTCCGTCAGACCAACCTGTCAAACCGTCCGTCAGACCACCAGCCTGTCAAACCGCCTGTCAGACCACCAACCAGTCAAACCGTCCGTCAGACCACCAACCTGTCAAACCGTCCGTCAGACCACCAGCCTGTCAAACCGTCCGTCAGACCACCAGCCTGTCAAACCATCCGTCAGACCACCAACCTGTCAAACCGTCCGTCAGACCACCAGCCTGTCAAACTGTCCGTCAGACCACCAACCTGTCAAACCGTCCGTCAGACCACCAGCCTGTCAAACCGTCCGTCAGACCACCAGCCTGTCAAACCGTCCGTCAGACCACCAGCCTGTCAAACCGTCCGTCAGACCACCAGCCTGTCAAACCGTCCGTCAGACCACCAGCCTGTCAACCGTCCGTCAGACCACCAGCCTGTCAAACCGTCCGTCAGACCCCCAACCTGTCAAACCGTCCGTCAGACCACCAACCTGTCAAACCGTCCGTCAGACCCCAACCTGTCAAACCGTCCGTCAGACCACCAGCCTGTCAAACCGTCCGTCAGACCACCAGCCTGTCAAACCGTCCGTCAGACCACCAACCTGTCAAACAGTCCGTCAGACCACCAACCTGTCAAACCGTCCGTCAGACCACCAGCCTGTCAAACCGTCCGTCAGACCCCCAACCTGTCAAACCGTCCGTCAGACCACCAGCCTGTCAAACCGTCCGTCAGACCCCCAACCTGTCAACCGTCCGTCAGACCACCAACCTGTCAAACCGTCCGTCAGACCCCCAACCTGTCAAAACCGTCCGTCAGACCACCAACCTGTCAAACAGTCCGTCAGACCCCCAACCTGTCAAACAGTCCGTCAGACCCCCAACCTGTCAAACCGTCCGTCAGACCCCCAACCTGTCAAACCGTCCGTCAGACCCCCACCTGTCAAACCGTCCGTCAGACCCCCAACCTGTCAAACCGTCCGTCAGACCCCAACCTGTCAAACCGTCCGTCAGACCTGACATTTTGTTTTATCCTGACAAATTTTCACTGTTTGTTTTATAATTTTCGCCCAGAGTTAATATTTTGTCTGGAGTCAGATTTTCACCGTTCATGAGGTCGTTCATGTGTGTGTGTGGCAGCCATGAGGTCGTCCATGTGTATGTGTGGCAGCCATGAGGTCGTCCATGTGTGTGTGTGGCAGCCATGAGGTCGTCCATGTGTGTGTGTGGCAGCCATGAGGTCGTCCATGTGTGTGTGTGTGGCAGCCATGAGGTCGTCCATGTGTGTGTGTGTGTGTGTGTGTGTGTGTGTGTGTGTGTGTGTGTGTGTGTGTGGCAGCCATGAGGTCGTCCATGTGTGTGTGGCAGCCATGAGGTCGTCCATGTGTGTGTGGCAGCCATGAGGTCGTCCATGTGTGTGTGTGGCAGCCATGAGGTCGTCCATGTGTGTGTGGCAGCCATGAGGTCGTCCATGTTGTGTGTGTGGCAGCCATGAGGTCGTCCATGTGTGTGTGGCAGCCATGAGGTCGTCCATGTGTGTGTGGCAGCCATGAGGTCATCCATGTGTGTGTGTGGCAGCCATGAGGTCATCCATGTGTGTGTGTGGCAGCCATGAGGTCGTCCATGTGTGTGTGGCAGCCATGAGGTCGTCCATGTGTGTGTGTGGCAGCCATGAGGTCGTCCATGTGTGTGTGTGTGGCAGCCATGAGGTCGTCCATGTGTGTGTGTGGCAGCCATGAGGTCGTCCATGTGTGTGTGTGTGTGTGTACTCACCTATATGTACTCACCTATATGTGCTTGCAGGATCGAGCATTGACTCTTGGATCCCGCCTTTCTAGCTATCGGTTGTTTACAGCAATGACTCCTGTCCCATTTCCCTATCATACCTAGTTTTAAAAGTATGAATAGTATTTGCTTCCACAACCTGTTCCCCAAGTGCATTCCATTTTTCTACTACTCTCACGCTAAAAGAAAACTTCCTAACATCTCTGTGACTCATCTGAGTTTCCAGTTTCCACCCATGTCCCCTCGTTCTGTTATTATTACGTGTGAACATTCATCTATTTCCACTTTATCAATTCCCCTGAGTATTTTATATGTCCCTATCATATCTCCTCTCTCCCTTCTTTTCTCTAGTGTCGTTAGGTTCAGTTCCTTCAGCCGCTCTTCATATCCCATCCCTCGTAACTCTGGGACAAGCCTCGTCGCAAACCTCTGAACCTTCTCCAGTTTCTTTATGTGTTTCTTCAGGTGGGGGCTCCATGATGGCGCGGCATACTCTAAGACGGGTCTCACGTAGGCAGTGTAAAGTGCCCTAAAAGCTTCCTCATTTAGGTTTCTGAATGAAGTTCTAATTTTCGCCAGTGTAGAGTACGCTGCTGTCGTTATCCTATTTATATGTGCCTCAGGAGTTAGATTAGGTGTCACATCCACTCCCAGGTCTCTTTCTCGAATCGTTACAGGTAGGCTGTTCCCCTTCATTGTGTACTGTCCCTTTGGTCTCCTGTCACCTGATCCCATTTCCATAACTTTACATTTACTGGTGTTAAACTCCAGTAGCCATTTCCCTGACCATCTCTGCAGCTTGTTTAAGTCCTCTTGGAGGATCCTACAATCCTCGTCTGTCACAACTCTTCTCATTAATTTTGCGTCATCTGCAAACATTGACATGTATGATTCCACTCCTGTAAACATATCATTTACGTAAATTAGAAAGAGGATTGGTCCCAGCACCGATCCTTGAGGTACTCCACTTGTTACTGTTCGCCAGTCCGACTTTTCGCCCCTTACCATTACCCTCTGGCTCCTTCCTGTTAGGTAGTTCTTCACCCATACTAGGGCCTTTCCGCTTACTCCTGCCTGCCTCTCAAGTTTGTATAGCAGTCTCATGTGCGGTACCGTATCAAAGGCCTTTTGGCAGTCAAGAAATATGCAGTCTGCCCAGCCTTCTCTGTCCTGCCTTATCCTTGTTACTTTATCATAGAATTCTAAAAGGTTTGTTAGGCATGATTTCCCTGTCCAGAACCCATGTTGGTGCTTGTTTACAAACCCAATGCTCTCCAGGTGTTCAACAAGTCTTAGCCTAATTATTCTTTCAAGTATTTTGCAGGGGATGCTTGTCAGTGATACGGGTCTGTAGTTAAGTGCCTCCTCCCTATCACCTTTTTTGAAAATCGGTACGACATTTGCCTCCTTCCAGCAACTGGGCAATTCTCCCGACATAAGTGACTCATAAAGATCATTGCCAGAGGCACGCTGAGAGCCTGCGCTGCCTCTTTAAGTATCCACGGTGATACTTTGTCTGGTCCAACAGCTTTATTTGCATCCAGTGTTGTCAACTGTTTCATTACATCCTCTGCTGTCACCTCTATATCTGATAGTCTTTCATCTTGGGTAATCTCTTCTAACAAAGGGAGCTGCTCAGGCTCGGTTGTGAACACTCCATGGAATTTTGCATTCAGTACCTCGCAGATTTCCTTGTCGCTTTCTGTATATGCCCCTTCTGTTTTCCTCAGTCTTGTCACTTGGTCATTTACCGACATCTTCCTTCTTATATGGCTATGTAGTAATTTTGGTTGCTTTTTCGCTTTGACTGCAATATCATTCTCATAATTTCTTTCCGACACTCGTCTTATGTTAATGTAATCATTCCTAGCTCTGTTACATCTAATCCTGTTTGTCCTCTGTCCTTGTCTTCTGTACTTCCTCCACTCCCTCCTGCTTCTCACCTTTGCTTCCTGACACTGTCTATTAAACCATGGTTATTATATTCCCTCCTGCTTTTTTCCTTTATTGTTGGAATAAATCTATCTTCAGCCTCCTTGCATTTCAATATGACTTGGTTCATCATACCTTGCCACTGTTTTTCCTCTAAGTTTTTCCTCCCACTGCACTTCTCCCAGGTAGTCCTTATCCTTCTGTAGTCCCCTTTTCTGTAATCAAGTCTCCTTTCCCGGACCTCTTGTCCTTTGTGTGTGTGTGTGTGTGTGTGTGGGTGTGGCAGCCATGAGGTCGTCCATGTGTGTGTGGCAGCCATGAGGTCGTCCATGTGGGTGTGGCAACCATGAGGTCGTCCATGTGTATGTGTGGCAGCCATGAGGTCGTCCATGTGTGTGTGGCAGCCATGAGGTCGTCCATGTGTGTGGTGTGTGGCAGCCATGAGGTCGTCCATGTGTGTGTGGCAGCCATGAG
>NW_025570567.1:0-25466 GCF_020424385.1 Procambarus clarkii | reverse complement strand
CCAGAGTCGTTGGAGCGAGTACAGCTCTTATAATTTCTCTTGGACGAAGTGTTATGGAGATCAGAGTAGTGTTCTGCCATCATCAACACGCTGTCAACAAACACAAGGGAAGTGTCTTTCCGAAACCCGTTTATCTAATCATTAATTTTGGCCATTAATGTTAGGTAGATATTGGGCGAACCGGTTAGAACACAAATAATCGACTCAATAAAGGTAATTAAGCCTTGGTCCTTATCTTATCTATTATACAGTGTTTTCTCTGATATAGCTGTCATATATTAGGATTCTGGCTTTACAGCTAGCGCCCTTTGACAGGAACAAGAAGGGAAAGCAAGACTTGATACATCAGTTACTGGGTGATGGAAGCTAGCCTCAAACGAGGATAATTTGGTGTCTTCATCCTAGTTATACCTGGTGGACTAAGCCTGCTGTACAATAAGATAAGGAACCTCCTCAATGTATACCAATATGTGTAGTTAATACTGTAGTTGGATTGGGTGCATATATATAAATTTAATATAAATCCCCCCCTAATGTGTAAGGATCGATTTGTGAGATTATTGCAGAAATACAGTCCACTTAACATCATACCAATTGCTATCGAAATATATAAATTAATGTATATATAAATTCATATAAATTAAATAAATATAAATCTCACAGGTCGGTACCCACAGGTATGTTGGGTTGTCAGTACATTGGCTGGGTGGCTAATGTTTGTGTCCCAGCTGGTGTCTGGAAACCCTAAAGCCGTTGGAGTTAACTGCAGGAGATTAATCTTAGTAGCATCAGTGTAGATACTCTTCTAGTAGCACAAAAAACTTTTTTTGTATTTTCATTTTATTGATTTTTAAATAAGTATAAATCGGGTCCGGGATGGGCCACTCATTTGGGTCGTCTGGCAGACCACTTAGTATTTGAGGTCTCAGGAAGGCCTGATCATGGATATGTCTGATCCTTTTTGTTAGAGAGTGATTCTTCTGGTTCTGCTTGGTGGTTCATGGATCTCATAGTAACGGTTGTGTTTACTGCTTCGTGGGGTTCTTCGGGGTCTGGGACATACATATGCTTCATGCTGTACAGCTGCCTGACCCTGTCTGCCAGCAACAGGCCCGCCACGAAGCGAAGTGCTTTGTTTTGGACCCGTTGGATCTTCAACATGTTGTTTTTGATGGTGAGGTTCAGGGGGACGTATGGGTACGCGAGGCTAGGTTTTATAATCATTCTCTGCAGATTTAGCTTGACGTTGGATGGGGCTTGCCGGAAGCGGAATAGCCTCGTCAGGGAACCCTAAGTCATCGCTGTCTTCTGGGAGACATACTGGATGGAGTTAAGTAGCCTGTTGAAGTTGTATCCAAGCACTGTGTTGGAGTTTGAGATGACTATGGGTTCGCCCCTGATCCTTATCCTCCTCCCCTCATCTTCAATTGTGTAGGCCATAAAGCCGACAGTGGTTATTTCGATCTTGTCTGGGTAGGTGGTGACCCTCCATTTTCTTTCCCAGTTAGCAGTCCTAGCTAGTTCTACGTTCGCCTTACGTATTACTGTTGCATGTTTGGCTGTTTGGATGCTTGGGTTGGATGTTATTACGTATGTTACGTCGTCAGCAAATTGGACGATGATAGTGTCCCTGTTCTCCGGTTGGGGCAGGTCGTTTACGAAAATGTTATAGAAGTCCGGGCTCAGGCACGACCTTTGGGGGGACTCCAACTGTTGAAGTGAAGACTGCTGCCGCTTTCGTCTTGAAGCTGGGAGTAACTTGCCTGTTCTTAGGGAATTTTCTGATCAGTCTGAGGAGGGTTCAGTTTTGGGCTGGTAAGTCTGCTTGTTTGTACACAAGGCCATCGTGCCATAGGCTGTCGGAGGCCTTGTGTACATCTCTCATCGCAATCAGGGCTACCTGTTTTTGCTGCCGGATTGAGCTGACAGCATCATAGATGATGTTTATTGCATGCTGGGTTGACTGCTGCGTTCGAAAGCCGAACTGTTTTTCTGTCAAGAGATTGTTGTACTCCATATAGTAGTTGAAACGGTTGGATATGATTTTTTCAAAACACTTGTCTAATGTGTCCAAGAGGGAAACTGAGCGGTAGTTGCCGGGCTGGCGGGACTTTTCTTGGGTTTGGGAATGAATATCATCTTGGCCGATTTGAATGCTACGGGAACGTGGCCAGATACAGCATGGACCTTGAATATGTTGAGTAGGGATTGCAGAAGATTGCATGGTAGGAGTTTGATCTGCTTTGCCTTGATGCCCGATGGTCCTGGGGCCTTATTGCGGATGCTCTTAATGGTTCCACTCATCTCTACCATTGATATGCTTCTTGTTAGGGGGTGGTCGTTATGGAGGGTTGTTAGGTCTATCGAGGAGGTGCTAAGTAGAGAAGCGGCGTTTTCTGTGGTCCATTGGTTGACATGGTTGAAGTGTATGTTGTTGAAGGCTCTGCTGTTTGAAGCTGTGATTGTCTTTTGCCATACTGCGCCCCTGAGGTCGGCCTGCTCTTGTGGATGCGGTTGTGGATGGTGTTGACAGCGTGGTCGATTGTTTGGGTTGGGAGATTGTCAGAGTCAAGGATGGGATCATCAGCGAGAAAGGCGTGATGGGCCTGAGCTTCCATGGTTTCCAGCTGTGAGGTGCTTCCGGATGTGAGGTGCCACAAACCGGAAGGGGGTAGCTTGGAGGGTGGTGCCCACCGGGATGGTGACCACCGGGATGGTGACCACCGGGATTGTGACCACCGGGATGGTGACCACCGGGATGGTGACCACCGGGATGGTGACCACCGGGATGGTGACCACCGGGATGGTGACCACCGGGATGGTGACCACCGGGATGGTGACCACCGGGATGGTGACCACCGGGATGGTGACCACCGGGATGGTGACCACCGGGATGGTGACCACCGGGATGGTGACCACCGGGATGGTGACCACCGGGATGGTGCCCACCGGGATGTGGTCACACCCCACATTCTTGCCTGGGGTCACTTTGTAGTGAAATAGATCAGTCTCTGTTGATCAGCAAAATGTCAGGGGTACCCCTAAGGTTGTCCGCAAACACTGTCTTAAAGTGAGGGCCTTGGAAGGAGAGGTCCCTATTTTGCATTAAAATGAACAGCTGTCTGCCCTTGAGGTCTGCTCTGGAAGATTAGATTCTAAATTAGATTCTACAATGATTAGATTCTACAATGATTAGATTCTACCAGTACTTAACACATCTTCTCTTCCCCAATACAGCCATGTG
The DNA here is from genome assembly GCF_020424385.1 of Procambarus clarkii. Lineage (NCBI taxonomy): Eukaryota > Metazoa > Arthropoda > Malacostraca > Decapoda > Cambaridae > Procambarus > Procambarus clarkii. The sequence continues at coordinate 22,222 of NW_025570567.1, read as the reverse complement.
ATAACTGCTCCCAGCAAGAACGATGCTTATTCAAGTACAGCATTTGCTGGATTAGCTGATACACTCGCCGATATTGAAGAGGCAGCAGAGGAGGATCGGCAGCATCTGTGGAGAACCTTTGCTGAACACCTGGCAGCTGTCACCCACCTGCTTGAAACAGCTGCTAAAGTTCTCTCCGATGATCTCTGGTAGAAGAGATTCCCAAATGAAAGCTTTTGATTACATTTTGCAGCTGTCTACCCACCTGTTTGATACAGCTGTCACCCACCTGCTTGATACAGCTGTCACCCACCTGCTTGATACAGCTGTCACCCACCTGCTTGATACAATTGTCACCCACCTGCTTGAGTCAGTTGTCACCCATCTGCTTGATACGGCTGTCATCCACCAGCTTGATACAGCTGTAACCCACCTGCTTGATACAGTTGTCACTCACCTGCTTGATACAGCTGTCCCCCACCTGCTTGATACAGTTGTCACTCACCTGCTTGATACAGCTGTAACCCACCTGCTTGATACAGTTGTCACTCACCTGCTTGATACAGCTGTTGCCCACCTCCTTCATACAGTTGTCACCCACCTACTTGATACAGCTGTTGCCCACCTACTTGATTCAGCTGTCACCCACCTGCTTGATACAGTTGTCACCCACCTGCTTCATACAACTGTCACCCACCTGCTTGATACAGTTGTCACCCACCTGCTTCATACAACTGTCACCCACCTGCTTGAAACAGCTGCTAAAGTTCTCTCGGATGATCTCTGGTAGAAGAGATTCTCAAATGAAAGTTTCTATGATGTTTTATAATCTGAGGAAATGCCAGATTAGAGTATATTGCTAAATATTACCTAGAATAAACTACTTATAAACTGAAGTCTGAACGTTAGAGATATTACATTTTAGGTGAAAAAGATGAGGTTCAGTGAAACAGGAATTGTTCATTATAATTCACATTTTGTGTTTTCATAGGATACATCATGATCAAAGTTCCAGATTTGACATAATGTTAAATGCAATGAAGGCCAAAAATGTTTGGCCTTCTCAACTTCTCAAATGAGCAATTTGTTTCACAATACAGCGAACACGTTCATCGTAAAATATGTATACATATTTAACACTTTTAGGTAAAAATACAGTGTTAAGAGAATTGAAACTTGCCTTTCTGGGTATGTCCGCAGTAGTTCCCCCGAGGTGCTCCCTCGACCGGGGGGGGGGTTTACCTCGATACAGTACTTTCCATAACAAGGATCCCCCAGGACACAGTACTTCCTTCAGCCAAGGCCTGGGACCACCAGGTCACAGTAGTCCCTCCAGCCAAGGCCTGGGACCACCAGGTCACAGTAGTACCTCCAGCCAAGGCCTGGGACCACCAGGTCACAGTAGTACCTCCAGCCAAGGCCTTGGACCACCAGGTCACAGTAGCACCTCCAGCCAAGGCCTGGGACCACCAGGTCACAGTAGTACCTCCAGCCAAGGCCTTGGACCACCAGGTCACAGTAGTACCTCCAGCCAAGGCCTGGGACCACCAGGTCACAGTAGTACCTCCAGCCAAGGCCTGGGACCACCAGGTCACAGTAGTATGTTCATATTGTGAAAGGGATCTGGGAGTTATGATTAGTACGAATTTAAAAGAAAAGGATCAATGCATGAATGTTCGTAATATGACGAATAGGACACTGGGATTTATTAATCGAAGCATTAGTAACAAGACACCTGGTGTGGTTCTTAAGTTATATCTTGCTCTGGTTAGGCCCCATTTAGATTATGCAGTTCAGTTTTGGTCGCCGTATTATAGAATGGATATAAATTCACTTGAACGTGTCCAATATAGGATGACTAAGTTAATTCCCCAAATTAGAAATCTTTCATATGAAGAAAGATTAACAAAGCTTAAGTTGCATTCACTGGAAAGGCGAAGAGTTAGGGGTGACATGATAGAGGTTTACAAGTGGATGAATGGACATAACAAAGGGGATATTAATAGGGTATTAAAAGTATCAACACAAGACAGAACACGAAACAATGGGTATAAATTGGATAAGTTTAGATTTAGGAAAGACTTGGGTAAATACTGGTTCAGTAACAGGGTTGCTGATTTGTGGAACCAATTGCCGCGTAACATTGTGGAGGTGGGGTCCCTCGATTGTTTCAAGCGCGGGTTGGACATGTATATATTTTTTTTTTTTTTTTTTTTTTTTTTTTTTTTTTTTTTTTTTTTTTTTTTTTTTTTTTTTTTTTTTTTTTTTTTGAGATATATACAAGAGTTGTTACATTCTTGTACAGCCACTAGTACGCGTAGCGTTTCGGGCAAGTCCTTAATCCTATGGTCCCTGGAATACGATCCCCTGCCGCGAAGAATCGTTTTTTCATCCAAGTACACATTTTACTGTTGAGTTAAACAGAGGCTACAGTTAAGGAATTGCGCCCAGTAAATCCTCCCCGGCCAGGATACGAACCCATGACATAGCGCTCGCGGAACTTAAATATGAGTGGGATTGGGTGGTTATAGAATAGGAGCTGCCTCGTATGGGCCAATAGGCCTTCTGCAGTTACCTTTGTTCTTATGTTCTTATGATCGGGATTCCTCCCTTGCTTCTAACTAATTCTATGGCTGTTTTATATCTCTCATTCAGTTCCTCACTCCTAACTCGACCAACATCATTTCCTCCAGGGCTAATGCAAAATAATGGGATTGTTCCCATTTCCAGTCATAATATCATTCATGTTTTTTATTCATAAATAGAGTGGAAAGTCTTGGGTATGGGGGGGGGGGCGGTCTTGGAGCGAGACGTGAACCCAGTGATAGGCGACGTAAAAAGGGATTTCGATGTGGATTCAAAATGTAACTTATTTAAAAGTTATTTACTGGTTCGGTAATCGGGTTGTTGATTTGCGGAAACCAGTTACCGTGAAAAGTAGTGGAGGTGGGGTCCCTCGATTGTTTCAAGCGTGGGATGGACACGTATATGAGTGGGATTGGGTGATTATAAGTTGGTGCTGCCTCGTATGGGCCAATATGCCTTCTGCATTTACCTTTGTTCTTATGTTTTCCTTATCCTTTACCAGTACCTTCTCTATCCTTCACCTGTATCTTCCTTATCCTTCACCAGACCCTTCCCTATCCATCACCAGTACCTTCCCTAACCTTCACCACCTTCCCTATCCTTCATCAGTACCTTCCCTGTCCTTCACCCGAACCTTCCCTATCCTAAACCACCTTCCCTACACTTCATCAACTTCCCTATCATTCACCAGTACCTTCCCTATCATTCACCAGTACCTCCGCTATCATTCACCAGTACCTCCGCTATCATTCACCAGTACCTCCGCTATCATTCACCAGTACCTCCGCTATCATTCACCAGTACCTCCGCTTTCATTCACCAGTACCTTCCTTATCCTTAACCACCTTCCCTACACTTCATCAACTTCCCTATCATTCACCAGTACCTTCCCTATCATTCACCAGTACCTCCGCTATCATTCACCAGTACCTCCGCTATCATACACCAGTACCTTCCCCTATCATTCACCAGTACCTTCCCCTATCCTTAACCACCTTCGCTACCTTTCACCACTACCTTCCCTATCCTTCACCAACTTCCCTCCCTGGAAACACAAACCGTAACCGGCTCTATTTTCCGCTTGTTACAACTTGAAATAAAAGTTGTTACATCATGGCTTAACGTGTTTATGATGTATTAAAACCTTGTTATAACTTGCTATAATGGATGTTATAACTGGTTAGGAGTTGTTAAAACTTGTTCGAACGTTGTACCAACGTCGTACTTCGGTGTGTTTGGCGGGCTGTCCTTCACCAGTACCTTCCCTATCCTTAACCACCTTCCCTATCCTTCACCACCTTTCCCTATCCCTAAGGTTAGGGAAAATTTGAAATGTAGTCTCAAAGAGGGAATCAAACTGAGCCAAACATAAGAACATAAGAACATAAGAACAAAGGTAACTGCAGAAGGCCTATTGGCCCATACGAGGCAGCTCCTATTCTATAACCACCCAATCCCACTCATATACTTGTCCAACCCGTGCTTGAAACAATCGAGGGACACCACCTCCACAATGTTACGCGGCAATTGGTTCCACAAATCAACAACCCTGTTACTGAACCAGTATTTACCCAAGTCTTTCCTAAATCTAAACTTATCCAATTTATATCCATTGTTTCGTGTTCTGTCCTGTGTTGATACTTTTAATACCCTATTAATATCCCCCCGGTTATGTCCATTCATCCACTTGTAAACCTCTATCATGTCACCCCTAACTCTTCGCCTTTCCAGTGAATGCAACTTAAGCTTTGTTAATCTTTCTTCATATGAAAGATTTCTAATTTGGGGAATTAACTTAGTCATCCTACGCTGGACACGTTCAAGTGAATTTATATCCATTCTATAATATGGCGACCAAAACTGAACTGCATAATCTAAATGGGGCCTAACTAGAGCAAGATATAGCTTGAGAACCACACCAGGTGTCTTGTTACTAACGCTGCGATTAATAAATCCAAGTGTCCGATTTGCCTTATTACGAACATTTATGCATTGATCCTTTTGTTTTAAATTCTTACTAATCATAACTCCCAGATCCCTTTCGCAATCCGACTTCGCAATCACAACACCATCTAGCTCGTATCTTGTAACTCTATCATCATTACCTAACCTCAGAACTTTACATTTATTAGCATTAAACTGCATCTGCCAATCCTTTGATCATTTCAAAACCCTATCTAGATCAACTTGAAGTGATAGTGAGTCCTCCTCCGAATTAATTTCCCTACCGATTTTCGTATCATCGGCAAATTTGCAAATGTTGCTACTCAAACCTGAATCTAAATCATTTATATATATTATAAACAACAGAGGTCCCAGGACAGAGCCTTGAGGCACTCCACTTACAACATTTTCCCACTCTGACTTGATTCCATTTATACTAACTCTCTGTTTCCTTTGGTATAGCCATGCCCTAATCCAGCTTAATATAGCACCCCCAATACCATGAGACTCTATTTTTTTTTTTTTTTAATCAGTCTTTCATGTGGCACTGTATCAAAAGCTTTGCTAAAGTCAAGGTATACAACATCGCAATCCTTACCACTATCAACTGCCTCAACAATGCTAGAATAAAAAGATAACAAATTTGTTAAACATGAACGGCCATTTATAAAACCATGTTGCGACTCAATTATTAATTTATGTTTTTCAAGATGAAGACGAATTTTATTTGCTATTATAGATTCGAGTAACTTTCCCACAATAGACGTTAGGCTAATTGGTCGATAGTTAGACGCAAGTGATCTATCTCCTTTCTTAAAAACTGGTATCACATTAGCAACTTTCCAAAACTCTGGCACTCTGCCTGACTCTATTGATTTATTAAATATGGTTGACAGTGGGTCACAAAGCTCCTCTTTGCATTCTTTAAGCACCCTAGCAAACACTTCATCCGGCCCTGGGGATTTGTTTGGTTTGAGTTTTACTATTTGTTTAAGAACATCATCCCTGGTAACTGCTAAACTCGTCAACCTGTCCTCGTCCCCACCCACATAGACTTGTTCGGCTGAAGGCATATTGTTAAGTTCCTCTTTAGTAAATACAGATACAAAATATTTATTAAAAATACTACTCATCTCTTCATCACTATCTGTTATTTGACCTGTCTCAGTTTTTAATGGACCTATCCTTTCCCTAGTCTTAGTACGATATAACTGAAAAAACCCTTTAGAAACATAGAAACAATTTGGATAGAATTAAACGAAAAAGCAAATAATCTAGTGATGGGAGTTATATTCAGGCCACCAAACTTAGACAGGATGGCAGTGAAGCACCTATGGGATGATATATATAGAGCATCTTGATTGTGTCATGGGTGACTTTAATTTTAGAGGAATAAATTGGTTTAACAGAACAGGGAATAATGAAGCAGAAAATTTTCTTGAATTAATTTATGAGTGCTTTCTTACGCAACACACTAAGGAACCAACACTGGAAAATAATATTTTAGATTTAGTGTTAACTAACAGGGAAACACAAATTACTGACATCGAAATAGGGAGTGAGCTAGAGAACTGTGATCACAGAGAAATCAGATTTAGCATAGAATGGAATAGATCTGTAGGAGGAAATTCTGTTAAAGTGCCTGATTTTCGAAAAGCTGATTTCAATAGCTTAATAAATTTTTGGGGTCAAATAGACTAGAATGTGTTGGGCATGGGGGGGGGGCCGCTCTTCGAATGAGACGTGAACCCAGCGATAGGTGACGTAAAAATGGGATTTCGATGTGGATTCAAAATAAAACTCATTTAAAAGTTATTTACTGGTTCGGAAATAGGGTTGTTGATTTGTGGAACCAATTACCCGAAAAGTAGTGGAGGTGGGGTCCCTCGATTGTTTCAAGCGTGGGTTGGACATGTATATGAGTGGGATTGGGTAATTATAAGTTGGTGCTGCCTCGTATGGGCCAATAGGCCTTCTGCAGTTACCGTCTTTCACCAGTACCTTCCCTATCCTTCTCCAGAATCTTCCCTATCCCTCACAACGTTCCCTACCCTTCACCACCTTCCCTATCCTTCACTAGTACCTTACCTACACTTCACCACCTTCCCTATCCTTCATCAGTACCTTCCCTACCCTTCACTATCGTCCCTGTCCCCCACTAGTACCTTTTATATCCTTCATCACCTTCCCTATCCTTCACCAGTACCTTCCCTATTATTCACCACCTTCCCTATCCTTCACCAGTACCTTCCCTATCCTTCACCAGTACCTTCCCTATCCTTCACCAGTACCTTCCCTATTATTCACCACCTTCCCTATCCTTTACCAGAACATTCCCTATCCCTCACCACCTTTCCTATTCCTAACCAGTATCTTCCCAACCCTTTACCACCTTTCCTATCCTTCACCACGTTTACCCATCCTTAAGAACATTAGAACACAGGCAACTGCAGAAGGCCTATTGGCCCATACGAGGCAGCTCCTATTTATAACCACCCAATCTTACTCATATACATGTCCAACCCGCGCTTGAAACAATCGAGGGACCCCACCTCCACCATGTTACGCGGCAATTGGTTCCACAAATCAACAACCCTGTTACTGAACCAGTATTTACCCAAGTCTTTCCTAAATGTAAACTTATCCAATTTATACCCATTGTTTCGTGTTCTGTCTTGTGTTGATACTTTTAATACCCTATTAATATTCCCTTTGTTATGTCCATTCACCCACTTGTAAACCTCTATCGTGTCACCCCTAACTCTTCGCCTTTCCAGTGAATGCAACTTAAGACACCTGGTGTGGTTCTTCAGCTATATCTTGCTCTGGTTAGGCCCCATTTAGATTATGCAGTTCAGTTTTGGTCGCCGTACTATAGAATGGATATAAATTCACTTGAACGTGTCCAGAGTAGGTTGACTAAGTTAATTCCCCAAATTAGAAATCTTTCATATGAAGAAAGATTAACAAAGCTTAAGAACCAATCCTTCACCCTATCCTTCACTGGTGCGTTCCCTATCCTTCACCAGTACCTTCCCTATCCTTCACCACTTTCCTTATCTTTCATCAGTACCTTCCCTATCCTTCTCCAAAACCTTCCCTATCCTTCACCAAAACCTTCCCTATCCTTTACCACCTTCCCTACCGTTCACTAGCACTTTCCCTATTCTTCACCGCCTTCCCTACACCTTAACCAGTACCTTCCCTATCCTTCACCCTACCCTTTACCAGAACGTTCCCAACTCTTCACCACCTTCACAGTATCCTTCACCATCTTCCCTATCCTTCACCAGTACCTTCCCTATCCTTCACTAGAACCTTCCCTATCCTTCACTAGAACCTTCTCTATCCTTCACTAGAACCTTCCCTATCCTTCACCAGAACGTTCCCAGCTCTTCAGCACCTTCCCCTTCCTTCACCAGTATCTTCCTTATCCTTCACCACCTTCCCTATCCTTCAGCAGTAGCTTCCCTATTCTTCAGCATTACCTTTCCTATCCTTTACCAGAACATTCCTTATCCTACACCAGCACCTTCCCTGTCCTTTACCCCCTTCCCTGTCTTTCACCATCTTCCCTATCCTTCACCAGTACCTCCCCTATCCTTAACCAAGACCTTCCCTATCCTTCTTTTAAACCTTCCCTCTCCTTCACCACCTTCCTTATCATTCACCACCTTCCCTATCCTTCATCCGAACCTTCTCTATCCTTCACTACCTTCCCTACCCTTTACCAGTACCGTCCTTATTCTTCTCCCCCTTCCCTATTCTTCAGAAGTACCTTCCCAACTCTTCACCACCTTCCCTACCCTTCACCAGTACCTTCCCTATCCTTCACCACCTTGTGTATCCTACAGCAGGACCTTCCCTATCCTTCACCACCTTGTGTATCCTACAGCAGGACCTTCCCTATCCTTCACCACCTTGTGTATCCTACAGCAGGACCTTCCCTATCCTTCACCACCTTGTGTATCCTACAGCAGGACCTTCCCTATCCTTCACCAGAACCTTTCCTATCCTTCACATGTAGGGTAGATAACACCATCCTCAACAGCTGGCTGGCCACTCACATAAACTGGTTTAGGAAACAAAATGGGATGAACCTTCCCAACAACATTATTTATGGCTATATCATTTCCCAGTATGATTTCAACATTTGGGACAAGCAAGCGTTTACTGACACCAACAGTGCACAAGCCTGGAGTAAAGATGGATATCAAAGTGATATCTATTAGAGGTACAGTTTAATAACCTGCAATGCTCTGAAGAACTACAAACTCACCAATATCTCTCTTTGCAACAATAGAGAGTACATGCTTGGTAATCAGTGTTTGAGACGCCCCCGTGTCCCTGAAATTATAACTGGCTTCTATTTACCATTTTTATAAAATAATTCCCCTGCATACATATAGGGATTATAAGTGGCTATCTATTTGGGATCTACAGTAACATGCTTATTATATCTATTTTGCACACCTCTACTAAATATGAGCACTGTAGGTCTTAAATTAGGGTGAAGAATAAAGCAGGAATTTACAACATGATCTCTTCTCTTGCAATGTGTGCAAAATCTATTGTCAGATGTGGACCCTGTCACACCCACTGAGGATTTGGTAGTTACATTATTGGGATGTTGCATCCCCGACTGTGTGTTCTCTTAGTCTTAGCAGGAGAAGAGTTCATGTGAGTAGTCAGTGGGTTATAACTTGGTTTGGTCTGGTGAACGTTAGATTTCTGAACATGCTGATTAAATTTATTATTATGAGGATTATTATGTGGCCCTAAAACGCCCTCTTGCGAGTAACTCATGTTCATCCGCAAGCTTTGCGAGCTCATAACTGTCAGTAATATTCTTTTGTTCCACTATATAGAATGATAAGCTGTCCGGGAGACAAGATAATACCTTTTCAGAAGCCAGGAGGTTTTTAAGAGCCTCAAACTCTGTAATTGAAAGTTTTTTTTTTTTTAGATATATACAAGAGTTGTTACATTCTTGTACAGCCACTAGTAAGCGTAGCATTGCGGGCAGGTCCCTGGAATACGATCCCCGCCGCGAAGAATCGTTTATACAACCAAGTACCCATTTTACTGTTGAGTTAAACAGAGGCTACAGTTAAGGATATGGACCCACTAAATCCTCTCCGGCCAGGATACGAACCCATGACAAAGCTCTAGCGGAACGCCAGGTGAGTGTCTTACCAATACACCACGGAGACTAGTGCTAAGTAAGATTTAAGCCATCTCTCACAGTAATTTTCTTCTAACCTAGTAAAGTCATAAATAGTCTGATCATATGCCCTTTTTAATCCACGAAATTTTTGTTTGTGCCTCTGGATTTAATTGATGAGAATTTAAGATGATCGTTTTAACAAAATCAAAATCAAAACTCGTAGCATCAGGAAGTGATGCAAAGACCTCCTGAGCCTTGTTCCTTAACTAACTTTGCATAATGGCAACCCATTGATCTACTAGCCAATTCATGCTGAAGGCGGTTTTGCTAAAATGGGTAAAAAAAAACTCAGGGTCTTCCTCATTAAGCATAGGTAACTCTACATATTTATTAATTCTAGACTGAGGGTTGTTACTACCTGAAATATTACTAGTATTACCATGTCCAGCTGCGATTCTCTGTTCTTCTATGTTACTATCTGCTGCCTTTTGTCCTTGAATTTCTAACTGTCTAGTTTGTTCTGCTTGCTTTTGCCTAGCTTCCTCTAACTTATGCTGAACCTCTAACTCTAACTGTTTATGTTGAGCCTCTAGCTCTAACTGTTTATTTTGAGCCTCTAACTCTAACTGTTTATTTTGAGCCTCTAACTCTAACTGTTTATGTTGAGCCTCTAGCTCTAACTGTTTATTTTGAGCCTCTAGCTCTAACTGTTTATTTTGAGCCTCTAGCTCTAACTGTTTATTTTGAGCCTCTAACTCTAACTGTTTATTTTGAGCCTCTAGCTCTAACTGTTTATTTTGAGCCTCTAACTCTAACTGTTTATTTTGAGCCTCTAGCTCTAACTGTTTATTTTGAGCCTCTAGCTCTAACTGTTTATTTTGAGCCTCTAGCTCTAACTGTTTATTTTGAGCCTCTAACTCTAACTGTTTATTTTGAGCCTCTAGCTCTAACTGTTTATTTTGAGCCTCTAGCTCTAACTGTTTATTTTGAGCCTCTAACTCTAACTGTTTATTTTGAGCCTCTATTTTAGCTAATTTTATCTGAGCCTCTAACTTAAGACACTTCATTGATAATTGGTCATTTGACCCTTGTGGTAACTCGTCTAGAACATCTTCCTCAAGTCTACCGTCGTCCACTAAGTGGGTGACTGTCAGCTTTACTAACTGGGCCTTCACCATTCTGTTATTAGCTGTTAAATCTAATTTACCTGCCATATAAATCAAGGCAGACTTTGTCAAGATCTTAATCCCTTCAAAGTGCGCCTCCACAAGCAGCAATTCTGCTTGTTTTTTTCATTATTAGCACTAAGGAAATTATTAACACTTCACTAACAAACATGTAAACACCGTGGCCCCTGGCACAGAGGATAATACTTACCTCAAATCGTGAAGCGTTTGTAGCACACATGCAATGGAATGATAAGAGAAAAGCACAATGAACATCTACTTGCTGTGTAATAAGCGTTCACTCTGTACTTAGGAAGGCAAAAATATTACGAATTGGCACTTAATAGAAGTAATTATTATGTTGGAACAACTCTCCGGACACAAGCCTTTATAATTTGTCTCTAACTAGTTCAGCAAGGCTTGTGAACCTGTCGGCATGGGTATTTTCTAGGGGTAATAATAATAATATGCATGTAAAAAATACACCAGGATGCTCCGAGTAGATACAATTTAATAATTAAAGAATAAAAGGAATAATGTACATAGAAAATTAATGTGTGTATATATACATATATAATCAAAATAAATGGCACAACAGCATCCCCAAGATAATCTATTAAGTTTAGGCCTCATATTGCTTATAACATTTAATGTCTCCATAAATAACTATCAACTACAATAGACCAAAGAATACACTGAACTTTAACTTAACAGACATCTGTCCACCAGACCCCACCGATTTCGACTGGTGTGGGGGTGGAAAGCTCTCCTTCAAGTTCAAGTATGTTTATTGAGACAAGAAAGAAATACATCTCAAAGGGATAGAGTAGCTTAGGCTATTTCTACCCCCTTTCAGGTTCAAGCTCTCCTTATGCGCGTCTCTGGACTACTCCCCCCCCTCCCCCCAGTTACCAAGTGTTGAATATATATCTTTACTAACACACAACAGACTGAAGTAATCATTCTCAGTCAGACTTAATCACACAACCATAATAATATATACATTCTGGTAGCTTAACTAAACTCATAACACTCTGAAAAGACTTAAGTGAACAAATAATTTTTAATAAGGATGCAACAAGCTGGCCCTGGCAGACACGTCCCTCCTCACTGCACTGAGTTTTGTAACTAGCTCATCACGACTGTAACTTGCTTAGCTAAATGAATTGTGGGTTTCAGTCCCTGAGCCCATTATGTTCTTCTGTAACCCTTTCCACTATCGCCCACAGGATGGGCGTAATAAAATATATTACATATATTATATGTATAATATATATTATATATGATATATATTTGATATATATATAACACAGGCATAATATATGAACTAAAATAAACTATGACTTGGACAAATGGTCATAAGGATCACATGTTCGTTGCTCTTCCCGCCGAATACAACAATAACCCTGAGCGCAGGCAGCTCCAAGCACAAAAGGAAATATGAAAAGTACTTGGAAAGCAATCTCTAACATCCTAGGGTCTAAACAACAATCACATAACAATCTCTAACATCCTAGGGTCTAAACAACAATCACATAACAATCTCTAACATCCTAGGGTCTAAACAACAATCACATAACAATCTCTAACATCCTAGGGTCTAAACAACAATCACATAACAATCTCTAACATCCTAGGGTCTAAACAACAATCACATAACAATCTCTAACATCCTAGGGTCTAAACAACAATCACATAACAATCTCTAACATCCTAGGGTCTAAACAACAATCACATAACAATCTCTAACATCCTAGGGTCTAAACAACAATCACATAACAATCTCTAACATCCTAGGGTCTAAACAACAATCACATAACAATCTCTAACATCCTAGGGTCTAAACAACAATCACATAACAATCTCTAACATCCTAGGGTCTAAACAACAATCACATAACAATCTCTAACATCCTAGGGTCTAAACAACAATCACATAACAATCTCTAACATCCTAGGGTCTAAACAACAATCACATAACAATCTCTAACATCCTAGGGTCTAAACAACAATCACATAACAATCTCTAACATCCTAGGGTCTAAACAACAATCACATAACAATCTCTAACATCCTAGGGTCTAAACAACAATCACATAACAAGCAGATAAAACTCTCCAAAAATGGTCACATACTTGAATTAGGCTTAGATATTGCAACTGAATTCAATGGCTTCTTTTCATCAGTTGGTACTAACCTTGCCAGAAAATTCCCAGAGACCCAGACACATGTTACTACATATCTCACAGGCAGCTATCATAACTCTTTACTCCTTTTACCAGTCAACCCGACAGACTTTATATCAATAATTCAATGACTTATAACCAAAGCTGGTAGCATTATTGAAATACCATCTATGAAATATAAGAGTGCTGCTCCTGCTCTTGCACCAGCCATAGTTCTGCTATTGAAATCTCTAAAGTGTCATATTTTTCCTGATATCCTTAAAAAAGCACGAGTGATGCCAGTTCATAAAGGAGGTAAGACAGCTCACATAAACAATTACAGACTAATATCAAATCTACCATTACTAATAATAATATTTGAAAACATTATTTACAAACATCTTTATTCCAGCTTTGTAAACTCAACATATTAAATCCCTGCCAGTTTGTCTTCTGTTCCCAAAAGAGTTCCAATGATGCTATTATTTGTCTGCTTAATAAAAACGGGTTTCCAATTGGCCTCTTCATTGACCTGAGAAAGGTCTTTGATATTGTAAACCATAACTACCATCAGCCTCCTGAAGCAGAGCCGGGGCCGCACGATCCCCAGGAGGTGGACGTCCTGGTTCCATACCTACGGGTTCCATACCCACGGGTTCCATACCTACGGGTTCCATACCTACAGGTTCCATACCTACGGGTTCCATACCTACGGGTTCCATACCTACGGGTTCCATACCTACGAGTTCCAGACAAAGATCGTCACAGCCCCCTTTCATCCGAAGCCGGCTTCCTTCAAGACCCAGCAGAGGGAAGAGTGATAATTATTAATTATTTATATTATTATTATAATAATTCTTATAAATAGACCAACACCATTTTATTTGATAGTAAATCATCAAATCAGATTCAACTTCAGATATACAATGTTAACATTAGCAATAAAAGTGAGGGAAAGTTCCTTGGCCTATACACAGACAAGAGATTGAACTTCAGCACTAACATACAACACATTGCTATAAAAGTCTCAAAAACGGTCTGTATACTTCCTAAAATCAGATATTATGCTCCACACTCTGTTCTCCTCTCATTATACTACGCACTAATCAATCCCAATCATATAATATAATAATAATATTTTTTTTTATTTATTGTTGACAATATTATTAAGAAAACATGGAGCACTATTTCCCAAATATTAGGATCAAAAAAGATTTTGAATAAAAATACAATACTCCTATCCAATGACGATGGTGTGCTTTCAGCCTCTGACACTGCTATTGAATTCAATAGTTTCTTCTTGTCCATTGGCACATTCCTTGCAAATAATATTCCATCCTCCCTAACTAATGCTATGGACTACCTAACAGGAAGCTATCCAGAATCTCTGTACCTAATTCCCACTAATTCCTCTGATGTTAATGAGATAAGCTTTTCTCTTAAAACAATGTCAAGTGCCCTTGCTGAGATACAAACTCTGATTTACAAAAAAGTCTCTAGATTTCTAACTCCAGTCATTGCACTGCTCTAGAACAAATCACTTGAACTCCAAACCTTTTTGGATATTCCCCCCTCCCCACACACACAAACAAAAGCAAGAGTTATCCCCAGTCCATAAATGTGGTGATCTCACTGATATCAACAATTTCAGACCTATATAAATTCTGCCAACCATGTAAAAAATATTTGAAAAGCTAATCCACAAGCATCTTTACTCTTATCTAGCTAAACACAATATACTTAGCTCTTGCCAACATGGCCTCAGACCTAAAAAAATGCACTAACGATGCACTGATCAGTATGATTAACTTGATACATGCAGCTCTTGATAAAAATGAGTTCCCTGTTGGCTAATTTGTTGACCTATGCAATGTTTTTGACACTGTCAACTACCAAAACCTTCTTCATAAATTACATCATTATGGAGTAAGAGGTCATGGAGTCACCCTCCAATGCCTTTAGTCTTACCTTGACAGGCTCCAGTATGTTTCTGTGAATAATTCCATTTCTCCCACACTTCCCATCAACATCGGTGTTCCACAGGGCAGCATACTTGGCTTTCTCCTCTTTCTCATCTACATGAATGACCTTCTAAATGCCTCTCAACACCTCAACCCAATTTTATTTGCTGATGACACAACCTTCCTTTTCTCCAGTCCTAACGCTCTTACTCTGAATTATACAGTGAATACTGAACTAAATAAAGTCCATCTTTGGCTAACTGCAAACAAATTCACCCTTAACATTGACAAAACCTTCTTTATTTTGTTTGGTAATAAATCCTCAGATCAAACTAATCTAAGAATAAACATTATCCAAATTAGTATCAAAGTAGATGGTAAATTCCTTGATGTTTTTGTGGATAAGAAGCTGAATTTCCAGGGACACATTCAAAATATAGCAAAAAAGTTTCTAAAACTTTTTGCATTCTTTCTAATATCAGGTATTATGTACCTCGCCCTGCCCTGGTAACCCTCTCTTATTATTACTCTCTCATCTATCCTTATCTCAATTATTGTATTTGTGCTTGGGGTTCTACTACCCAAAATGATCTACGTCCTCTAATTACTCAACACAAATCTGCCATTAGAACAATAACAAACTCTGTCCCCAGACAGCACACTGCACCCTTAAATCTTTGAATATGTTAGATATTAAGTCACTGCACATTCTCTCAAGTTTACTCTGTATATTTAAATCTCTGAACTGTCATGCTAATCCTGACCTTAAACACTTCCTAGAAGGATGTAACAGAACCCATGGGCACCGCACCAAAAACAAATACCTATTTGATGCTCCAAGAGTGCAACTTGGAAATGTCGCACTCGACCCAAACTAGAAATGCTCTGCAAATCAAGGGACCCAGAATGTGGAATGACGTTCCCAATTACGTCTGAGGTTGTACCCTCTCAACCAGTTTAAGAGAAAAACTAAGTTCTGCCTAATAAACTCTATGAAATCTACCTTAACCCCTAAATGTCAACCCCATGTCTTGCTATTTTCAAACAATACTGTTGACCAACTTGTATAATTGCTGATTTCCATCATGTTTTTTCCCCCTTTTTAACCTTTTTCAACTCAATTTATCCTTTGATCTCAATTAGTATTACGTTTTAGTCTAAGTGTTTTTCCCCACTCCCAGCCGGAAATGCTGTGCGTATTAATGGCTTTAGGCATTGTATATACTAGCTCTTTCAAGAAATCCAACATTATGTTTGTAACTCATAAACATTTGCAAATTACCTCAAGCCTATCATCACTCAGCAAAAATCTGCTCTCAGAACTATAACAATCTCTGTTTTAAAGACAACACACACCCCTTCTGTTTAAATCCCTTAACATGCTAAACATACACTTCCTCCACACATTCTCATGTGCTATCTACATGTTCAAAACCTTGTTCCAAAATGCTAATCTTGATCTGAAACTTTTCCATGATTGGTGTAATAGAACCCATGAGCACTACACTAGAAATAAACATATCTTTGTTATCCCCAGAGTCAGGCTAAATCTGAGCAAATACTCTATGCAAATGCAAGGTCCCAGTCTGTGGAAGTTACCGCCTGATGAATTAAAAATGTTCCAAACTATACCTGGTTCAAAAGTAAGACCAAAATGAACCTAATTACATCCTCATAGTTTCCTACCTTGTGCTTCAAACTCACACTGTTCTTGTACTACCCACTTCCCCAATATTAATACTTACGACTAGTTAAGTACTTAATCTCTACAAGTGTAATCACCTAAATCAGTTTATATTGTTGAAATATAATCTTATCATAATGTACTTTTTCACCTTACCTGATATGTTAGCTTAAGGACCTGCCTGAAACGCTATGTGTGTTAGTAACATTGCAAGAATGTAAAAATATCCCTCTAATGTAATCTCACTAAGTCATTGTACCTGTTTGTAAATAAAATATTATTATTATTATTATTATTATTATTATTCTAAACTCTTGGTTCACGCTTCAACGCGTGAAAGGAAAAGCTTCAAAGGCAAAACAACACTGGAAACGGGAGATCGGAGCCAGAGCGACTCAACTTTTTCTCAGCAACACAACTCAAAAGTCGACTCAGCGACTTTTATAGTCTCTGTGGTGTAGTGGTAAGACACTCGCCTGGCGTTCCGCGAGCGCTTTTTCATGGGTTCGTATCCTGGCCGGGGAGGATTTACTGGGCGCAAATCCTTAACTGTAGCCTTTGTTTAACTCAACAGTAAAACGTGTACTTGGTTGTAAAACGATTCTTCGCGGCGGGGATCGTATTCCAGGGACCTGCCCGAAACGCTACGCGTACTAGTGGCTGTACAAGAATGTAACAACTCTTGTATATATCTCAAACTGCGACCAGGCATATCGGAATAGAACTGACGGTGAGGTAAGCTAGATTACCGGGTATGCCTCCCTCCATACCCCAAATGAGGGGGGGGGGGGGGGCAAACTAGCATGCACTAGTTTCAGTTATTGATGACAGGTATAGACTTTTACATTATGGAGTCAGTTGTTCTAACAACAGTACAGTAGTTTATTTACATTATTGACAGAAAAGAAATACTAAGATGTAATTTAGAGAAGCAACTGGAACATTACATAAGAGTAGTATAGTATAATTAACGTTTAATGGGGTCGACACTTAAAAATATACAAGAGTCATAAAGGTCCTGAAAAACACTTTATAAATAAAATGCAGAGATTAAATGACAACGAAGAAAGGACAATTATTAGTAAATACAAATTTATTGTATGAGTAACACACACACACAAAAAGTATTGAATGTAATGAAACGCCAGTTTCTTGGAGAGCCCAAAAGTCTCCCAGACGCTATCCAGAACTGATATAGTGCTATATTAGTTGTGGTCATCAGTTACAGAGTTCTTATACCTACTGGGGACCACGAGCCAGAACCTGGCACCCCCCCCCCCAGAGAGGTGCCTATGAATAATTTTCATTTAAAGTATGTCATACTTGCCATCAACCAGGTAAGGCACCCAGAAAGGTAGGCGAAGCAAAACAGACTACAGTCCGGTTAAACTTGCAACCTACGTCCTCAAAAGACAGGCACCCTAAAGCAACACAAGACCGCAGAGGGCCTGGTACGTTCACGAGATACTTGGAGGTCAGGACCCTGTTCGACCTCCAAAACCTTTGCGCCCGAATATCGTCCCAAGACATATTGCCAAAGATAGCCAAAAGAACGACATACTCACTAATATAATTGGCATGAGGGTAGACTGCAGGCTGGCTAGACTTAATGACACTGGCCAACACACGACCCCTGGAACAGAGGAAACCAGATCAACCCAGAGGGCATCCACCGACACAGGACCGTTGACATGCAGGTAATGGCGCAAATCAGCTACTGGATACAGAACGTAACCAATCAACCATCCACAACCCAAGGACCCTTCCGGAAGTCCGCGTTTCATACATCACCAGAAAAGTACAAATCGGCTACAAACGAACAAAACAACCACCATGACCAAACACTCACAACCCCCGGCGCCGGAAAAGAGCATGAAGCTCCCCAACCCGATCGATACCCACAGGCCAAACACAAAAACCTAAGATTTCCTAAAGCAATCACGAAGGAGCCACAACAACCCGATGAGAATAAAGAAAGGAAAGACCCTATTCAAAGACCAAGAAAGCTCAGGCGGAGCATGAGCAGGCCTGAGGTGAAAAATGCATAAGAAAGCTTGCAGAATGGAGCAGAAGTGATCGGCATGAGATGCTGATCCAGGAAAACCCAAGAGAGAAAGGACAAAACAACCTTGTCCGACACTGACGAAACCCGACAAAGAGAAAGAAAATGGCGGAAAGCCCACCAAGAAAATTTGCACTGTCGCTAAGAAAAACATCGCACGTGGGGCACGATCAAATTAGCGACGTGATCACAAAACAAATGGCAATACACACAGGGCAGAAATACCAGGCACATAAAGCGAACCAGCGAGGTACCTCACTGGCCCGACCAGCTGGAAGAGACGGAGCCGCGTAAAAACGCCTAGGATCAGACACCGAGCAATCAGCGCCTAAAACCAAGGATGTGCCTGCCACCAAGGGGCCAGGGAAAGAACTCTTCCCCAATAGGATTCCAGCCAAGCCAGAACCGGAGCAACAGATGGACCGGGAGGAAGAGGAGCAGGAACTCCCACCTCGATCGGTCGTGTCGAGAAACGTCCACTTCGAGGGGTCTCACTCTCGTGGAACGGTGCCACATACAATGGACTATTGAGTGACAGTGGTGTGAAGTCCACATGGACCAGTGTGACACTGTCACCACCATGATAAGTTACTATTGAATAACAGTGGTGTGAAGTCCACATGGACCAGTGTGACACTGTCATCACCATGATAAGTTACTATTGAATAACAGTGGTGTGAAGTCCACATAGACCAGTGTGACACTGTCACCACCATGATAAGTTACTATTGAATAACAGTGGTGTGAAGTCCACATAGACCAGTGTGACACTGTCATCACCATGATAAATTAATTTTTTTTTTGCAGATATTCCTGCGTGGGCCCTAAGCGTCTGGCTGGCCCACTAAGTGATACTTGTTTCTGTTTTACTTAGGCGTAGTATGAGTATTTATGACTTGTCTGGTAGCTTCAGTAAGATTTTGCCCCATGTGTTTAACAATTTCTTCTACTCTATTGAATCTGAGTTGAAATCTTATTTGGTTTGTAACTGTGCACTGTGTAATATTTCAGTGGTCTGTCGGGCATTTTTCCAGTGCTGACACTTCCTCTCATCTTCTGGAAACTCTAAGCCTATTTCTCATGCACGTGGGTATCCAAGACTGATGCAATGTAAGTGTACTTCTGTTGTTCTAATGCTCCCTTTCATTAAAATAAGTGGTTCGTAGTTGGTTGAATTCTTGTACCAACCCCACAGATAATAATGCTGCAACTGCTGTGTTGTGGTCACTGTATATTTTCTGCATTTCTCAATTTCTAATTACTTTCTTAATCTGAGATAGGCTCTGTGGTATGTAAATGTCTACATTTCTTCACTTAGTTGCAAGTTTTGCAGCATCGTCTGCAATGTCATTTCCTTTTATTTCCACATGACTTTTCACTCAGTTGATAAGTACCCAACGGTCTTGACATTTGAGTGTTTGCATTAATGATATGACATTTGTGATCAGATGGATGTTGTCACGTATGTGTTCTTGCAAGGTTTCAATGGTAATTATCAAATCTGTATGTATGATAACATGTCGGTATTCAGCAAGAGCATGTTTCAAAGCCTTTTGAATGGCTACTATCTGTAAAGTTGTAAACCCGTTTGAGAGTCTCCAACTATTTTCAGAATTTCCTGCCTTAACTGCAGCTCCAGTTTCTTGTCCCTGCTGGTCTACTGATCCATCTGTGAAGTATGTAAAGCTGTCGGATGCCATGTTTGCTTTTATATGCATCTGTGCAATATTACGTAACAGATGAGGATTAGTCTGGTTCTTTTTTTCCTTCAAGAGCCATAAACTTAAAGTCCGCTGGCACCGATTCATAAGGGACTTGCATAACGAAGTCTGTATGTATTTCGTCGACACCGCTCTCAGTGACTGTATTTGTTATATCGAATGTATTGATGGTGTTAATTGCACAATGGGTCTACCTTTTGCTATTGGAAGCTCTTTTGTACTAAGACTTTTTTGTAGTGCTCCAGTGATTAGTTCTTTAAATGTACTGATTCTGGGTCTAGTCAATAACTTGGTCAGTATGCAGGCAACAATCCCTTTTACCATAATTTAAATCGACGTTAGCTTGGTTTCTAGTCTTAGGTTCAGTATTTTAGTCCATCTGGGAGCTCCTGTTATGACTCGCAATGCATCATTTTGAATAACCTCATCGTTTACCCACTGGCCAGGAAAAAGAGTTAGTAAGACAGGCACTGTATAATCAACTATAGAACAAACGGCGAGTGTGTAAAACATTCTTAACACTTCGTGTCTCGCTCCTAGACAGGGCCCTGTGATTGTTCTCATTATATTCAGTCATGATTTTGCTTTCTCCTTCAGATATTGAATTTGCTTGTTGAATGTCATTTTAGAATCCATTCACACTTCGAGATATTGATATTGTGTAACCCACTGAAGTTTAATGTCTTGAATGCGTAGGTTCCTGTCTGGAGTGTTGCCACCTAGTCTCATTGCCTAAAACATCTGTACAGCCCGATTCTTTAGCCCTAAAATGCTGCAATCTGATATTCTTTATCTAAAGCCCCTTGTAATTTATTTAGAAGTGAAGGACCTGTTATGACTAATGCTATATCATCAGCATAGCTTAGTAATTCAACCCCTTCTGCAAATGTCATGGTAACAAGGTTTTCCATAATGATGTTAAAAAGACTAGGACTGAGGACTCCTCCTTGTGGAGTTCCATTCTCATGCAAGTGGTAGTCCGACACTTGTCCTTGCAACTTTACTCTGGCATACCTGTGACTTAGGTAATCTTGCATCCATGCTAGCATATTTCCCTTTACATGTTTTTAACTAAGGTGCGTAAATTTGCTTTTGGGCTTGCAAGTTCGAATGCTTTTTCTAGATCAAGAAAGATCACTATGGCCGGACCTGAGTTAATGTTGCTATGCAGTTGGCAGTACCTACTCCTCTAGTAAAGCCAAATATGTGCTTATGCAGGTCTCCAGTCTATCACAGTAGCCTATTTACGACAATCCGTTCTAGGTAGTAGTAGTAGTAGGCATCCATGAGTCTCTGGAGACTATGGAGTTGCGCTTTGGTTGTCGATCTGGAGTGGCCTCTCCAGTGTGCAAAGCCAGGGAAGGTTGATACGGAGGAGAAGCTGTTACCCAACAGTAGGTCCCTCTCTCTACAGTGCCGAAAGTCTCCAATGGAAAGGCAAACACCAATACGATGGCAGGCAATGAGTCACAATAACGTGGCTAAAGTATGTTGACCCGACAACACACTAGAAGGTGAAGGGACGACAACGTTTCGGTCCGTCCTGGACCATTCTCAAGTCGATTGAGAATGGTCCAGGACGGACTGAAACGTCGTCGTCCCTTCACCTTCTAGTGTGTGGTCTGGTCAACACCAATACGATTGATTCCAGCGCCGTCGCAGGAACTGTGAGCTCCGGAGTTGACCTCGAAGATGGTGAAATAAGGCACAGGGACTCCAAACCTGGAGACCGCCGTGGTCGGGGCCGGAGAAGAACCACCTCATCAAGGAAAAAAACGACCCCAGCCC